>JAQQSK010004614.1:0-49266 GCA_028658325.1 Potorous gilbertii | reverse complement strand
AAAAAAACCTTTCCATGTATACAGTGAAACATAAGAGATTCAATATAAAACATTTTTATTTCAAGAAAACTATACAGCATTACACATTGTTTTCAAAATTACTCAGCCTTTCTGTGCTTCTTCTAGTTTTCTTTTGTTCTCTGCTGTTCACTTTTTACTTTATTCCCACCCCAGGGCTTTAATCAAATGCAAATATATGTGCATATACATACATATCTATAAACATGCACACATATGTAAGAGGCATATGATGCGTATTTCTATTTGTTATTTCTTTCTCTGGAGGTGGATAGCATTTTCATTCATAGGTCTAAATCTTGCCATGTTTTTCTAATTCAATTCATAATATTTTATATTACAGTAGTATTTCATCACAATCATATACAACTTATTTAGCCATTCCCCAACTGAAGGATATCTATCATTTTAGCCAATATCTTTAGGTGTAAGATGATATCTCAACGTTGTTCTAATTTGCATTTCCCTAAGCAAATGATTTTTAGAGCATTTTTTCATATAGTATTTCATATAGTTCTGATTTCTTTATTGAAAAACTTCCTGTTCTTATTCTTTGACCATTTATCAATAGGGGGGAATGACTCATATTCTTATAAATTTGACAGCGTTCTTTGTATTTTTGAGAAATGAGATTGAAACAATATTGATAACATTGGTGATACATAGTGTAGTTTTCCTGTTTTTCTCTTCTAATTAACGTTAACTTTGAGACCATGATTACTACTTCTGATTTTTTTTTACATAACAAATTATATTCTAGCCCTTTGTTTTATTTTTGTAACACTCATTTTTATTGATTCCTCGGTTTTTACTGCCGGTGTTTCTGATAAAGGCCTCATTTCTGAAATATACAGAGAACTGTGTCAAATTTATAAGAATAAAAGTCATTCCCTAGTTGATAAATGGGCAAAGGATATGAATAGGCAGTTTTCAGATGAAGAAATTAAAGCTATCTCTAGTCATATGAAAAAATGCTCTAAATCACTACTGGTTAGAGAAGTACAAATTAAAACAGCTCTGAGGTACCACCTCACACGTATCAGATTGGCTAATTTGACAAAAAGGGAAAATGATACTGTGTTTCCTGAAAGTGTTGAATTCCAATTGTTAATCCATTCTTCTGTGCATTTCCATTTTATGGGTAAATTCATCCCATTCACATTCTAAGCTATAATTACTTGTTGTGTGTTTCCCTGCATCCCATTTTTTCTCACCTCCTTCTCACCCCATTTACCCTATTTCCTCCTCACTCCTCTTGTTCCAACCCTCTCAGAGTCCCCTACCTTGTTTTCTCCCCCACCTACCACCTTAATCTACCCATCTTTTTTAGAGTTTCTCCCTTATCCCCTTTTCCAATTCTTAATCTTGTGTTTGTCCTTCGTTCTCCAAGAGGACCATGACCTCAAGATGACGACATGACTTACAGTCGACTTTGATGTGAGTGAGGGAGGGCTAGGCAAGGTCACCAGCCTCACTTTTCCTCCTGAGTCATCTGGGTCCAGCGGCCTGATATCTTTCAAAATTTAGAAGACTTTTATATCCTCCTAGATGGAGATGTGAATCTCACTCTCCACCTCCACTTGGGCCTTCTGTATCAGTTCTTTCATGCCTCATTTGCATGAAACAGTTGCTCCTTTTTATCTCTCCCCACGATCATTCCATCATACACAGCTCAACCCAAACCTTTCTTTCAGATTACCCAGATAATGACAGAAAAGGACTCATAGTATTTTCCCATATAAGAAGTAAACAGTTTGACCTTATTAGTCCCTTGTGATTGGTCTTTAATGTTTTACCTTATATTTCTCCTGGATCTTAAGTTCTGCTCTTTTTGTCACAAACACCTGAAAGTCTTTCAGTTCATTAAATATCCACTTTTTTTTTTCATTCAGGATTATACTAAACTTTGCTTGGCTCTTTTTTCTACAAAATATAATATTCCAAGACCTACAGTCCTTCAGCACAGACATTACTAGATCTTGTGTAATCCTGACTGTAGTTGTAGTTCCTTGATGTTTAAATGGTTTTTTCTTGTTGCTTTGAATATTTTGTCCTTCATCTGGGAGCTTTGAAACTTGGCTTTGTATTCTTGTACACAATCTTGTGATTGGTGGATTCTAGAACTTCAAGGCAATTTTCCTTAATAATTTCTTATAACACTGTATCAAGATCCTTTTTTTCATTGTAACTTTCAGGTGGTTCAACTCTTGTATTTTCTCTCCTCTGTTTTTCTCCAGATCAGTTTTTCTGATGAGATATTTCACATTCTCTTCTATTTTTTCATTCTTTTGTTTTATAATTTCTTGATGTCGTATAATATTATTAGCTTTCCCTGGCCTAATTCTAGTTTTCAATTAATTATTTTATTCTCTAAGTTTTTGCTTCTCTTTTTTCCAGTTGGTTGTTTCTTTTCATAATTTTCTTTGAATGCTCTTATTTTTTCCACTAATTTTTCACAGTCTCTCCTAATTGATATTTAAAGTTTGAGCCTGTGACTATTTTACATTCCTCATTGAAGAAGGAGTGACTTTTTTAGCTCTACAACCTCCCTCTGAATATGAACCCACATCTCCTCTCTGCCAATAGTAACTCTCTGTGGTTGGGTCATTTCTCCTTTGCTTACTCATTTTTGTTTTTGTTTTGTTTATTTCATTTTATTCTTAGCAGCAATCATTATAATCAAGTTCTAGTCCCAAGGTGTGGGGAAGGATCCCCCAGGCCTCAGGTCCTTCTTACTATGACTTTCTGAGCTCTGGGGAAGGGAGGAGAACCTTGGGCAAGCCAAGCTGTGCCACAAATGGTGGCTCCAAATATCAACTGTCGTTTCTGCCCTGGAACTGAAACCAGGTTTGAAGCTTTCCTGCAAGTGTCCATAGCCGGCAGGGTCCTCCCTCTCTGCTACTACCCATACCTGGCATGTGCTAGCTCCTTCTCCCTGCAGCCACAGTCCTGTCTCGTCAGCACAGCTGTGCTTGGCGTCCCTCGACAGCAGAAAGGCCTTCAGTCTTCTGCTCAGCCTTCCGACCCCCGCGCTGTCTTGGAGGTGAAAGTTCCAGAATTGGAGACTGCCTCTCTGCCTCAGCTGCCCACAGGGCTTCTTTGTTGATCTTACAGAGTGGGCTAGAGGCCAAACCTCAGCCCTTGGAGGTCAAGTCTTTCCTGGGGTCTTTTAGATTGTCTTAGAAGGACATCTGCTTTATCCTGATTTTTCTTCATTTCTGCTGCTCCACAGTCACTTTGTGGCAGTGTTCCATTCTTTTTTGTGGAGGAAATTTGGAGAGCCTGACATCTTTGGACCTGCTTAATAGAACGGAAGCATAATTTTTGGTGACATTTCAGGATATTGTACAAAATTGGTATTTTCTGTATTTAGATTTGTCATCTGTTCATTATTCGTTCAATTTTAGGACAGTCAGTATTCTGTGCTCTCTCTGTGTAGACTTGGAATCACTAACAAAATTTTAAATCAAAGCAAAGAGATAAATATTGGTATTCTAGAAAGTGAGACATGGCTGGTAAAGAGACACAATAGAGTAGAATGATTTTAATAGTTGAATGACTGTGCCTACCTACTTGCCTCAGGTGGAAGCCACAGTATTCCTTTTCAGCATTTGGTATCACCTGATGTGACCTGTAAACAGACAGATTTCTGCAACACATTTAAGACCCAAAAGGAACAACTGGTGGCAGGGAGGACATATTATTGTCAGGCTGGGCCCCTGTAGATGTTGAGGGCCCCAGGGAGTGAGGCAGGGAATCAGAGCCAGCTTGGGGTCCATGGTCAGGTGCAGAAGTATGTCCTAACAGTGCCTCTTGTGTGTCTCATGAAGCGGATGCCCATGACTTCAACAATGAGTGGCAGAACCAGATTCTGAAGTTCATTCAGTCGAGAAACTTGGAAAGCTCCAGATTAAGGAACGGTTACTCTGACAGTTCAATGAACTACGATGATATTTCTAGAAGGTAACAGATGACTTCCAACGTGACGGAAGTGTATATCTTCTTAAAAATAGACTACATACACCGCCGTGACAGAGTTGTGAGTGTGTGTGCAAATGCATGAGAGTGTGTGTGTGTGTGTGTGTGTGTGTGTGTGTGTGTGTGTGTGTGTGAGAGAGAGAGAGAGAGAGAGAGAGAGTGTGGGTGCATGCACACAGGCATATACGTACTTGCTTTAAATAACAATTAGAGGTTTAGGATTAGGTAGTATTAGTTGTGCCTGGCACTAGTAGTACTTAATGTTTATTGACTGACTGACAAAGTCCCAGTGAATTAAAGAGTTGTCTTGTATGCTACTTTGTGTTCCAGGATGTAGATGTAAGACAAAGTTGCTAATGAAAAATACTATGCTCATGTAGTTGCTGAACTCCTGAATATATTTAGATTTGCATCTGCATGCTCCTCTCTCACAGTGTAGGATGGAAGAAAAAAAGTCCTGTGTGGAAGAAGGGTTGAGGAGAGAAGATAGAGGAGGGAAAGCTTTAAATATTTGATTCTAAATTTTAAAAAATTATTTGGAATTACTTTGAGGACAAGAGGAAGAAAGAAGACATAGGTGTGATGTCCCATTTTTTGCTACATTTTGGGTATCTTTTTTTTTTTTTTAATTTTAAAACCTATTTTTACCAAGGACTAGACTTTACACTTGACTTAGTTTTTTAAACCAAAAGAATAGAAAGAGAATGCCTAGTCCTTGTGAATTTACGCTCCGACTCTGGGAAGCCGTACAAGGCCTTACACAGAAATCTGTTTTAGGCTGTAGGAGTTGGGAGGCATGCTGCAGAAGGTGGAAGGCTCCCTAGAACCATCGATGGACGGAACAGAAGGCTACAAAGTAAAGAGGAGCCTTGGTTGGCGGAGCATCTCCTGTGCTAGCACATTTTGAAACAATTATTTAAGGACTTAGTTTTCTTCCTAGTAAATAAAGGCAGGCTCTTCACCAGCAGGCTGGCCCCCAGGTGACAAAGAGCCTTTTTTTTGGCCACATCAATTCTTGAAGTTCTCCTAAGTCGGGGGGGTGGAGATCGAGGTTGGTGGAGAAAGCTCTGCACCAGGGAAGTCTTTTAAAATAGGTATGTTTTCAGTGGAAACACTTGAACACATACACCCTATTGCTCAGCAGGGCAGTGGTGTCCCTGGCCTTCTTTGAAAATCTCATTGACTGGGACCTGGCAATGTAGACTTTTCATGGGAGATTCTGGAACACCAGCAGAAGATGCTGACTTTTTGGATGAAGTGTAAAGCTGAAATCCTAAGAGTGGTGCTTTCCAAGTCAGGAACAGAGCAGGGACTGAAAGGCGCTTTAAGGCATTATGTGGCTCTTAAGGTGTCTGTGTATTCTTTTAAAACAGCAGCTGCTGCTTTTGATTTAATGTGGAGTGAAATAAAATCAGGTGAGAATCTTTGAAGCTAGATCAGGGCTGTTAAAAGATCAAGAATGATGTCATAGTGGATTCTGTGACACTTCTGTTGATTTATGAAGCATGGCGCCACTTCAGGGATATATTAACCCCTCTGTTTCCTCTGTATGTCTGTATTACCCAGGGAGAGACCTCGCCAAAGATCATCCATCGAAAGCCGGAGAAGACCGAGAGCTTTTGAGGAGAATCTCCACATAAAGGGATCGTCTGTCAAATCCAGCAAAAAATAAATTTCCGTGCATTTAACTTGTTGTTATTTGTTTTAACTGAACAAAGGGGATGGTGCTGTATAGAACAAGGCCAGTCTTGTTCCTCATTATTATTGGGGCTCTTCCATTATTAGCTGCAGAAGAATAAGTGCCTGGTTTTCAGCAATTAAGGGAAATCATTAATACAAAAGCACTTTTTAGGTTTGTTAGCACAAAAGCATGCATCATTTAAGAAACTTTAAAGCTATTAAAATTCTAATTTTGCTTTTCTAATTTTCCTATGAACGTATTGTTCCTGCTTTTAAGCAGGTTTGGCTAACATGTCCAGCTTTGTGATCTACAAATAAAATTTATATGAAAATAAGATCTTTTGAAATAAAATATTTTTTTCAGTGACTGCCAGTCCTGAAGTTGTATTAATAAAGCCTTGGTTGAACACAGACTAGAGGTATTACTAGTTAGCCTACTCCAGACCTTAGGAGTATTCTCCACTTAAGGTAACTCTCTTTTATTGTCAAGCTTGATGTGGTCATAGTCAAGTGCTTTATTTTTCCGTAGTGTATCTGAATGTGAATTGGCGTGGGTTGTCACATGACATGATCTAATTTGTTTATGTGGTCAGTTCCACATAGACCTGCTTCTGGTTTTCCATAAGCCCCACAGAGCAATTTTCCCCTTCCAAATTGGAACCCTTGAAGACACATTGCACTGGATAGTCCCCTCCCACACCTTTGTGTGACACAGAAACTAAGTATGGTTGACATTCTACAAACGTGAATAATAAAGTATCTGAAATTCATCAGCATAGAGGGACTTAGGATTGTACTTTTATGCCCCTTCAATTGTGCCACCTGAAACAGAAGCTCTACACTAAGGATTTCAAATACAAATCCTATAAAACTCAAGGACTTCCCACCCCCAGCATGTGTTTGTTTATTGTTTCTTCTGAAACACCAGGAGAACTTCTCTCTAGAGAGGCAGAAGAGTCACTCATCTTCACTTACTGCCTTGGAATTAGGGCTCGAAACAGGGTTCATCCTCCAGGTAAATACTGCTGTGCTGCTCCTGGTGATGATTAGGGCACAGAACCTGCTGTCTGTTATGTGGTCAGTAATCTGGTGGGCATTTCACACTTGGAAAGTATCAAGTTACAAATGTACCCAATTTAATATTTCACATGTTACTTCATTTTACTCCTGAAAATATTTTGCCATCTCAAGAAGGAAATTTTCAGAAAGTCCTCCCCCTGCTGTGTATGTCCTGGTTTGGTGGACTGTCACAGTGACCTAGGTTATCTATGGCCAAAGGTGAATTTAGCTCATTCTGTTAGGAAGTACTCTTTGTTTCACAGGCCAAAAATGATTTTTCTACATATGCCACAAAATTTTTATCTTACAACCAATTTTAAGTCAAGGAAGGATACTCTTCCATTTCCCGTAGCTTAAAGACTCAATAATTCTGAACTTCTAGATAGCAATTTTCCTGATAATTTGTTTTCTTACTCAGATGTTATCTATACACACCCCACCCCTATGCCATGTTAGCATTCTGTACTTGGAGTTAGTGGTGATGCCGGCAGTGTCCTGCTGTCCTAGATCTCATTTTAGCCCTAGGATAAAAAGACTCCAGGCTCCAGATAAGAGCTGTCAGCCAGCCAACTTAGACGCTTCCCTTCCCACCATTCTCAGCCCATCAAGCAGTTTCTATTCACAAGTGCCAAGTGTGTGGTGGCTGCCTTCTGGCCAAACCCAAGGGATATTGAGGAGTGCAGGATTAGAATTTTTTTCCCCCAAACAGCTTCAACTCATGCGACCACTGCAGTCCGACAATTTTTCTCTTCCATTATAAAAGGAAATACCATGGTGTAATGGTGGCTCCAAGCACTGGCTGTCCTCTGGGTCCTGAACTCCTTCAGCTCTGCTATTCTTGACCTTGACACAAAAACGCTACTGTGGGGTTCGGCTGACATGCCACTTTTAGTCACTTAAGGTCAGGAGGCATTCCTCTTTCCCCCTAAAGAACTGAGCTGATTCAGAAGGACGGTAAAGAGGCTTTGTGATCATCATAGAAGGAAATGCTTTGATTTCATGATTGGCATTTTTCCTTTCCATGAAGACCCCCTCTGTGTTTGGGGACCAGAATTGCTTTCATTTCCTTCCTCTCGTCACTAGTTACTCAGGAGTTTTTAATGGTATATGTCATCTCTGTCCTCTGAACATAGAGAAGCAAAAAACAAAAATCTAACCACCTAGCACCAGTGACCCTCAGTCAGACATCACGAGCGCAGGTAGTGGTTCCTCACAACCAGACTCAAGGGGAGTGGGGCAAGAAGCTCTTTGTGGCTGGGTGTGTCTGTGTGAACTTGAGTGAGCCCAGTGAACAAGTAGCCCCATCATGTGCTAAAATGTTTATTTGCATAGTGTTTGTTCCGAGGCCTCGCCTTGACCTTGCCATTAACATTTCTAGCTAAAAGAAATGTTGCTTATTTTACCATTGAGGAAACAACTAGGTCCTGCAGGACTTTTGTCGTTCTTAAACTATAGATTCATTGTTTCATTAATAATAAAGACCTTTTAATGATTCCTCTTACCAAAGTTGTACTATAAATTCATAAAGGAAATCCAAGTTTTTTTCAGGGGATGGGGTAGGGTCATGCTCTTTCACAGCATTCCAGCTGAGCTTTGGTTAAAGCTAATGGCTTCAAGGGGTGAAAGTGAGGAAGGGTTATATAGGACATTCTGGGCATACAAAGGCACCACCAACAGCTATTGTTCAAAATCCTATTACTTGGGAGTAAAGGAGGTACACAACACGGAAATATCTGAGGACAATCAGCCTTGCTAAGCCTACCAGGTAATTTTGTCAGGTTTTGGGGGAGCCAGGCTGGGGAGGGGAAATGAACAAGGGCCCATAAAAGTTCTTTGGCCTTGTTCCCACCCAGAGCAGCCCCCTTGTTCAAGAAGGGCCACATCACAGCAACAAAGGAGCAATTTCTTGGGAGAGGAAATGAGAGCTATTTTGGTAACTGTTGTGCACCCACCGGCTTTTCCTTGGTGGCGTTAGTAATCATCCCAGACATCATTTAGCTGATGCATAGCCTCCGCTAAACCTGTGTGCTCAAATGATGGGGCTGACCTAATAGGACAGCATTTAGTGTAGATGTGTGTAAAGTTGGGCCTCTCACCGGGGTCGTGCAGGACCAGATGGAAAGGCAGGTGGGATAATGATTTCTGTGGCAACCAAAGTTTTAGGAGAGCAAATAAATACCCCAGATGAGTGAACAAGATAACATTCAGCTCAACTCAACAAGCATCTATTAAGTTCCTACTACGTGCCAAGTGCTGTGCCACACAGTCCTTAATGACATTAGTGGAGGTATAGCGCCCATAAAGAGGGCTGTGACAGCACCAGGACTGTACTCTGTCCTGATAAATCTCTCTCTGTATGTTCAGGCTTGGTCACTAGACTAGTTAGTCACCAGGCATTAATGCCTGGTCTGTGCTGTCCAGTGTGCCAAGTGCTGGTTATACAAAGACAAAAAGTCTGCCCTTAGGGAGCTCCCAGTAATCAGTAAGACAGCATATAAATAGGTACAAATGATATATTTAAAGTACACAGGACTCTCAAGCTGGAAGGCATTAGCAGCTCCGGGGACTGAGAAAAGTCACCTGCAGAAGATGGGATTTTGGATGGGCCTTGAAAGAAGCCAGGAAAATTAGAATCGGTCAGTCAAATATTTATTAAGCTCCTATGTTAATTATGCCCCCAGGCACTGGGGATACAAGAACTGAGGCAAAAGTTAGTTTTTAAACCCAAGAAGGTCACAATCAAATGAGGCTCTCCCAATAATAATTTAAAGAGGAATGACTAGAAATATTTAGGAGGAGTTTCCCAGAGGAGCTGGGCAGGAAGAGAAGACCTGGCGGCAGGGGAGAGGCAGAGGATGACAGGGCTTTCAGGTACCTGAAGGACCATTGCTCCTCTGTCATTTCAGAGGGCCAATGATATCATGGGGTTATGTCTCCACTGATACATAAACCGGACTTAAGTGGAGGGCTATCAAGCAGGTCCTGCCTAGAGGATGGAAAGATGTGATTTGGGCTTGGTGTAAAGAAAAGCATTTCTAAGCCAAAAAGCACGCTTCATCCCAGTGAAGACCCACGGCAGACTTGAAGACTGTCTACCTAAGTGTCCTCCAGGCAGGCTGAATGTAGTGGCTAAATTCCTCTGGGGCCCAGCAGGTGTTTCTGGGAGGTACTCTTGGCCATAAGCGTCCAATTCTGAGGCTGGGCTAAGAATCACCACTTCTGCAAAAGGAACCAGAGTCAGGCACAAACCAGGGAGCGTGAGAAGCTGGCTTCCACGGGTGCACAGGGCTCTGCCATGCAGCCACCATGGAATCAGTATATCAGGGCTGGAGGGCACCTTGAGGGCAGCTCAGCAAGGGATACAGGACATCCTGGGGGGTCAGGAGACCTGTCACTCCCTCACTATGACTCTGAGTCAGCCTCCCTTTCCTCCCTGTGCCTCGGTTTCCTTCTCTGTAATGTGACCTCACCTTGAGCTCTGTAAAGCATCTCCAGCGTGACAGCCACCATGTGGAGTGGGCTCAAAATAATATTTCCATTTTACAGATGAGGAAACAGGCTTACCAATAATCCATGCTGCATAGAAAGTGGCCCCGTGCATAGAATGCTGGACCCAGGGCCAGGAAGACTCCACACTTGTCAGCTGTGTGGCCTTAGGCGAGTCACTCCATGGCTCCGTGCCTCAGTTTCCTCAGCTGTAAAAGTGGAGGCGAGAACACCAGCCCTCTAGGGCCATTACGAGGGTACCACGAGGTGTCCTAGAGGAGCTGGGGAACCTCGCCTGCCTTTAGTGGGCGGACGTCCCGGGCGCAGGAGGCCCCGCCCGCTCTGGCTCCGTCTGTGTCTGTCCCCTGTCCGTCTGCCCCCCGCCCGCTCTGGCGCCCCGTCTGTGTCTGTCCCCTGTCCGTCTGCCCCCCGCCCGCTCTGGCGCCCCGTCTGTGTCTGTCCCCTGTCCGTCTGCCCCCCGCCTGCTCTGGCGCCCCGTCTGTGTCTGTCCCCTGTCCGTCTGTCCTCCGCCCGCTCTGGCCCCCCCCGCCCGCTCTGGCCCCCCGCCCGCTCTGGCCCACGCAGGCTGGAAGCCCCTGGAAGGCGGGGGGTGTCGTGTGCCCCTCGTGCCTCCCCCGCGTTCAGCACGCGCCTGGCACACAGCAGGCGCTTAATCAGTGCTGACTGACGGTTGGATGCAGTGGAAGGAAAGGGGCGCCGGCTGAGGCGGTGCCGGGGTACGGGGGGATGGGGAAGGGGGCGGTCCCTCTCTTTGGGGTGCCCCCAGCCGTCTCCCGGGATGCAGCGCTCTGCGCCTCCTCGGGTCTTCTCGGCAGTGGCAGGTCTGCCCAGGCCCGGCGGCTCCGGAGCGCCTGCAGGGCTCCCTGCGGCCAGCAGGGGGCGCGAGCTCGCGAGGAAGCTCCGCGCCGGCCCCGCCTCTCCGGCGTCCTCTGCTCCGGAAGCGTTCGAGCCCGGCCTCGCCGGCCCGGAAGTGAGCGGCCGGAGCCCGGCGTGAGTGGAACAGCTGGCGCAGCGCCCGCGTCCGTGTCGGTCCGTGGCCGTCAGTCCGTCCCGCCATGTGGCTGCTCCGAGTCCGGGCGGCGCTGGGCCGGCGCGGGCCTCGGCCCGGGGGGCAGGTACGGACGGGGTGACCTTCGGCGGCCCGCCCCCGCCTCAGTTTGCCCACGTGGGGCCCGAGGGCGGAGAGCCCGGGGACCGGGGTTCGAATTCTGCCCAGGTGTAGGCGCGGAAGCGCTTCGCAAACGCTGTCATTAAAGCGCGTGTAGACCGGCTTCGAGGCTGAGGTCTGGGGGGCCCGGGCGGGCCTGCCCCCGCCTGCCTCGGTGTCCCCATCCGGAAGAGGAGCCGAGGGACCCCAGCCCCGGGGGTCCTTGTGTCACAGCCGGGCCCGTATGGGGGGTAGGTGCCCTACCGGGGCCCCCGGGGGTACACGTGGGGGCAGGGCTGCCAGCCGGGCCCGCTGCTGGAGGGCAGCCCTCGGCGGGGAGCCTGCGCGGCGTGCCGTGCTGTGCCCTGGGCCGTGCTGTGCCCCAGGCGGTGTTGTGCCCCAGGCCGTGCCGTGCCCAGGCCGTGTTGTGCCCCAGACCGGGCCGTGCCCAGGCCGTGCCCCAGGCCATGCCGTGCCGTGCCCAGGCCGCGCCGTGCCCAGGCCGTGCTGTGCCCAGGCCGTGCCCCAGGCAGTGTTGTGCCCCAGACTGGGCCGTGCCCAGGCCGTGCCGTGCCCTAGGCCGTGCCGTGCCCAGGCCGTGCTGTGCCCCAGGCCGTGCCGTGCCCTAGGCCGTGCCGTGCCCCAGGCCGTGCCCCCCAGCCGGCGTCCATCGCCTGGGCAGATCCTCGCAGGACCTGGCATTGCCCGGGCAGGCTGGGCACGACATGGCGCTGAAACGTCCAGCCTGTTCTGTCAGGGGGCATTTCTCTAAAGTGCCCGGCGTGCCCGGTGAGGGATCCTGAGAAAGACAAAACCCCATCCCTGCCCTTGCCCATTGTAAGGAGGCTGGGGAGGGCCTGGGAGAGGAGAGGCCGCCTTCGGAAGCTGAAGGGTGGAGGAGGGTCTTGCAGATGGTGGTGATGGGTGGCTTGGCGGGGCGGGTATAGACCGCAGGCCGCTGTGCTGAGCACCGGGACACAGGGACAGGAAGAACACTGGGCCCTGCCCTGGAGGAGCTTCTGCCCTGAAGGGGAGGCCTGGCACTGATGGGGGAGCCCCTGCCCGGTGCGGAGGGGAGAGGGAGGCATCGAGGGAGCCTGAGGAGCTGGGGCCAGAAGGGGAGGCCGGCGTGTTTGCTGCGGAGATCCGGGGACGGAGAGGTGGACTGTCCGGAAGGCAGCTGGAGAGTGGGCCAGGGTCCGCAGAGAAGCCGGGGGGGGGGGGGGGGGGGGGGGGGGGGGGGGTAGATCTGAGAACCGGGGCCTGGGAGCCGTCACTGAGGCCAGGGAGCTGACCAGAGCACCCAGGGAGGAGGAGAGAAGCCCCGGGGGTCACCTGGGACTCAAGGGCATGAGCTGGAGGCGGGAAGAAGCCCTGGGGGTCACCTGGGGAGCTGGAGTAGGGGAGAAGCCCCAGGGTTTACCTGGGACTCAAGGGCATGAGCTGGAGCAGGGGAAGAAGCCCCGGGGGTCACCTGGGGAGCTGGAGTGGGGGAGAAGCCCCAGGGGTCACCTGGGACTAAAGGGCATGAGCTGGAGAGGGGAAGAAGCCCCGGGGGTCACCTGGGGAGCTGGAGTGGGGGAGAAGCCCCAGGGGTCACCTGGGACTAAAGGGCATGAGCTGGAGAGGGGAAGAAGCCCTGGGGGGGTCACCTGGGACTCAAGGGTATGAGGTAGAGGGGGGTCTGGCAGAGGAGAGAGGGACCAGTAGTGTCCGAGGCAGTGGGGGGGTCAGGATGGACAAGGCCTGAGGCAGCTAAGAGAGCCTGTGAACCTGGGAGAGCAGCTTGGTTGGGACTTCAGGAGGCCAAGTTGCATGTAGAGGGTTTCTCGTGGGCAAGAAGACTCATCTTTGTGCAGCCCCAGGATCAAGGAGATGGTGGGGGATGGTGGGTTCTTCCTGGATTCTAAGGCCACATATAAACCTCTGTTCCACATTTAAAGCCTTTTACCTGCCTTTCTAGCATCTTTAGGTAGCAGCTATCTCTCAGCATTCTGTGTTCCTGCCTGTCTGGCCCTCTGGCTTTTCCTCACACAAGCCGCTGTCTCTGGGCCTTTTTCCTGGCTCACTTCCACACTTCAAAAGCCCCCCTCTATCTCCACCTTCTTCAGGAAGTCTTTGTGGTCTACCTCCCCTCCCACAGTGGTCCAAAAAATAACCTGGCATTTCTTTTGTAGATAATTTAGTATGTCTAATTACATGTATTTGTTTCCTTTCCTGATGGAAGGTAAGTTCCTTGAGAACAGGGCCTGTTTATTATGTCCTGTATCCCCAGCATCTAGCACAGCACGTAATAGGCACTCAATAAGTATGTGCTAACTGCTCATATGAAAAGATGATGGGAGCATTAGACCCTACCGGGGCACTTGTAACCATTAAGCAGCAAGAACTGGCCCCCAAACTCAGTAGGCTGAATGACTCGTCTTTGGAGATGAAGAGGGAAATATCTGTGCTTTCATTCTCATGAAGGATGACTTCACGAAAAAGGGAAAGCAAGCCACCGAGTTTAAGTTTTAAGAGAATAAGTAGCCTACGATGGTTATGTGCACTGAAGAGAGGTACCACAGATGGAAGATGAGTTTCCTTCACTCTCTTGTGCCTCAACTTGGTGCCACCTAAGTGTGGGGATCTGGTCCAGTCCCCTCCTGTTTGTGAAACCATGTGTCAGCCCTACCAGTCTGGGGCCTGCGTTTCTGTTCTCACTGCTCTGTGTGGTCTCTGTTGTCCTATGGTGACAGAAGGCCTACCCACTTCGCCAACCCTGATCTCGTCTTTATATTATAAATGGAACTGAAGCCATCCTGTTTTTCCAGGTGAATTGGAAGAGCTGCCGATGGTGTTCAGGAGTTGTTCCTAATGAGAGGATCCGCAACATCGGCATTTCCGCTCACATCGATTCTGGGAAAACAACCTTAACTGAACGTGTGCTCTACTACACTGGAAGGATAGCGAAGATGCACGAGGTAAGAGTAGCCCAAAGACTGTGGGCTGCTGGGGACTGCTGTGACAGCTGCAATATCCTTGTGGCTTACTAGGCTTCCCCCACTGCCCACATCTCCCCAGAAAGAAAAAGAAAATAATATGCTTGAAAATAGAAAGATGTTTTTTGACCTCTGGCATTGTTCAGCTAAGTTCTTGGGATGTACAAAGGAGAAAGGTCATGTTGACTTTTGGTGTTTGTCTGATGACGTGAATGTAAAAACATTCTGAGACATCCATGGGACTATATTTTAGCACATTGAAGCCTTTTTACAAATTTCCCCAAATGAGGGTCATCCTGTATATCAAAAAGGCTAGTGCAAAATCCTTTCCATCTCTCAGCAAATTGCACCACTCAGTGCCAATGTGCCTGTGTGGGGCTGGCTGATTGCTGCCCCTTAGTGGGGTCTTGAATGGCTGAGAATTGGTCATATTGTGCCGTGAAGTTCAGGTCATTTACTGATAATGGTTACCATGACCTGAACTTTGGGATCAGGTGAATCTTGTTTTTTAGGAGCCTTTTGGTTTTCTCTCTCAATCAGGATCCTGTCATGTTAGAATTCTTCCTTTTTCATGGTGTGCCCAGATGTGTGTGTGTCTGAACGTTTTTTGGTGTTTAGGTGAAAGGTAAAGATGGAGTTGGTGCTGTCATGGATTCCATGGAACTTGAGCGCCAGAGAGGAATCACCATTCAGTCTGCAGCCACCTACACCCTGTGGAAGGACGTAAACATCAACATCATAGACACACCTGGTGGGCAGATGGACTTTTTATGTTTGCAGTCGTTAAGATACAGCATGAATCATTAACTCCCTTACCCCCATTCCTGGGGCCTCATTTAGTGCTCTGTAAAAGAAGGAACACTAAAGCAGGATGCAGGTTCTTGGCATGTTTATGTGACCTTGGGCAAGTCACCTTGCTCTGGGCCTCTCTTTCTTCAGGTATAAAATAAAGGATCAGGTTGGATACCCTGCGGTCTCTTCCAGCTCTGAGTCTATCATCCAGTAATACCAATTGCATTTATGTAGGGCTTTTTCAGCCCCATGATAAGCAGGTTGTTTGGTACCATAGAGAATCTGACCCTCTTTTATTGATGAAGAGACTTATCCTCAGAGAAGCCAAGAACTTGTCCATGGTCACAGAACCAATGAATGGGGGAGGCATGATTCAAACCCAGGGTTTTCTGATTCAGAGCCCAGGACTTTGTCCACTCTGCCATGTCGGCTCATTACTGTGTGGTGGTGGGCAGTCAGTCATAAATAATGGGCTGGGTTCTGTGCCAGGAGCTGAGAGGTTCCCGAGACACAAGTGAGTCATTAATAGGATGCTAAAGACCACAGGGTACTTGGCACCTCAGGTCACCAATGCCAACACTTAAGTACTTCCTCTGACAGTTGCCTTGTGATTGAAAATGACTTACAAAGTATTAGGGAAATTGGATTTGGTGTCCATTTAATTAATTCATAGCCAAAGTGACTAAATTAGGGCCATTTCAATACTCCCATCTTTATGTAATTTGTTCTGGAGCTGTCCACACCAAAAGTGATCTGTTAGTCGTCTAAGAGCATTTATGTGGTTCCCAGGCCCTGTGCTAAGCACAGCTCACCAAGAAAGCCTGTCTTTGATTTGCTGCGGAAGATGGGGAAGGTCTGAGCAGATATAGGTGTTCTCCTTAGAGAGACAGGTCTGTAAGGAGTGACTAACAGTCTTCACAGTCACTGGGCTGAAGACTTGTCCATTCACTTGGAGTTTGTTGCAATAAGCTCAGAGTGGTAGGTAGGCCTAGACAGAAGTGCTGAGAGGACCCTTGCCAGCCTGGCATCCTGGCTGCTCTTCTGAACCATCACCAACCACTTTGGTCTCCATAGGGCATGTGGACTTCACAATTGAAGTAGAAAGGGCATTGAGAGTTTTGGATGGCGCCATCCTGGTTCTCTGTGCGGTTGGAGGCGTTCAGTGCCAGACCATGACTGTCAACCGTCAGATGAAACGATACAACGTTCCGTTTCTGACCTTCATTAATAAATTGGACCGACTGGGCTCCAACCCATCCAGGGCACTGCAGCAAATGAGGTACAGGGCTGGGGGGAGGGCACACCCCAGCCATGCTGTGAGTGTGCCACAGAGGGAGGTGAGGGCCTGACTGTGTCCTGGCACCGGAGCCCCGGGATTGCTTCTTAGCAGCAAGAGTCAGCTCTGCTGCTGAGTTACCTTAGGGCTCATATACTCATTTGTTTACAGGATAATCTTTGTCTCATCCTTTAGGTGGGAATTTTATGATCCTAAGTATTGTGCAGATTTAGGATAATGCCCAGCCCCAAATAGTACGGTGCTGGGCACATAGTAGGTGCTAATAACGATGAGGGTAACGGTAATGGTGGTGAAAATCGTAGCTGTATTGTGCCCTTACAGGTGACGACACTGAGGCTACAGGCTTTGACTTGCTCAGTCGTACAGATGATATCTGAGACTGGATTCAGACCCAGTCTTCTTGACCTCCAGTCCTGCCCTATACTTACGGCACCGTGAAGCTGTCTTGAATAAATATTTGTTAACTGATTGATGATTTCGTCAGTTTAAGGAAAGATTGACATGTGAACAACTGTAGACTGAGGCTCATTTATGACTTAGATTAATCCTGGGGCATTGTCTGTGGTACCTAAGAGAGCAGTGACTTGTTCTGGGTCACAGAGCTAATCTGAATCTCACTTGGGTTTTGAATCCAGGCCTTCCAGGCCCAGCATTTCATATGCTACGTAACTGTCCTTTAGAACTCACAACAGAGATGGGGAGAGGCTTGTGTAGTCCTTCAAAGGAAATTCCCAGGAGAGAAAACTGTCCAATTCAGGTCTGCCCCTTCTCTATAACAGTCCTGAAGGCTACCTAGAGCCCTGGGAATGTAAGTAGTGGGCCTGGGCTCCCATGTATGTCGGAAGTGGCCCTTGGACCCAGGTCTTTCTGGCTTTGAGGCCAGCTCTCTTCATTACATCACGCTGCCTCTGAACCCCAGAAGAGCCCAAACACATATGTTGTGCATTTTGTTTAAGGAAAACCTAGAATGTGATAAGAGACGCATCTTTAACTTTAACCTTTATGTTAGGAATGCAGTTAATAGCCTTTAAATTACAGGAGGATAAGACGAAATTCTCTCACGTTGTTTGTAATTTCTGCTAATAGTTACAGTAACCCAAGTCAATAATCTTCCTTAATTTAAAACTATTATTTGGAATCATTTGTAGCCTCTTACAAAGTTCACTGCTTCGTTTTCTTCCTGACCTCCACGACCACTGATGGGCTTGAGTATCACCATCCCTCTTACAAGATGGGAAAATGCATCTGTAGATAAGTTGGTTGAGTTGCTCAGGTTGCCCCAGCAAATCAAGAGGGGCAGAGATTTTGTATATGGGAAGTTTCCTTTCTGTTCTGGGCATGTGGCTCCCGGGTTGTCTGCCCAGTGGAAAGTAGTGAAAGAGCTTGGGATGATGGGTAAAATGAAAGCAATGAGTGTAGTGGGAAGTACTGAAATGGGACAGAGCAACAGTGGCAGCATTGTGGATCCAGTGGAGCATGTGTGATGGGATTTCCTTCAGAGAAGTGAAGGCAGCTTTATTTGGCAGTCAGCTTTAGGTTCCTCATTTGAGTCTGACTTATGTATTTGTTCAAAATTGTAAAGTTGAATTTATTCATATTTAAATGTTGGGAATTTTGCAGCAGCGAGTGTTCTATGTAGGTGACAAATTATTTATCACTCAAAATGTAAAGTAGTTACCTAATTAGTGATTTGCCACCTTTTTTATTTTCTAGATCAAAGTTAAATCATAATGCAGCATTTGTCCAGATACCCATGGGCTTGGAGGGTGATTTTAAAGGCGTCATAGACCTCATTGAGGAGCAGGCCATATACTTCGATGGAGACTTTGGGTGAGTGGCAAAACGCTGGAATTTGGAGAGCCGTGAAATGATAAAGAATGAAAATGAATTCCTTTCAGAAGGCAGTAACTCTTTGAAATTTGGTTGGAATGATTTCTTCCAAAATATTTCCTTCACTGATGTCCTGCTGATTTTTGTCATGTGATCCTTTTCCCTTTTTTCCGCCATGATCTCAAGACGGTCACAGGCCCAGTAGCAGAATAGCTGGCACAAGGCTGTGCGGTTCAGTGACCTTTTGGGGCGTAGCTCCCAGTGACCTTCCAGAACAGCCAGACCAATCTGCAGCTCTACCAGCATATGTTCATGTGCATGCTTTCCTGCCCTTCCTCCAACCTTTGTCATTTTTCTTTTGTGTCATCTTTGCCCTGATGATGGGTGTGACAAGGGACTGCTTCGAGCTACTTTAATCGGCATTTCTTTAGTGGTGACTAGGAGCATCAGCTTTTTGTTTGTTTGGGAAGGGAAGGGGAGAGGACACCTCAGTGATGGGGAGGAAGGAGAGGGGAGAGGACACCTCAGTGATGGGGAGGAAGGGGTGGGGAGAGGACACCTCAGTGACGGGGAGGAAGGGGAGGGGAGAGGACACCTCGGTGATGGGGAGGAAGGGGAGGGGAGGGGACACCTCGGTGACGGGGAGGAAGGGGAGGGGAGGGGACACCTCGGTGATGGGGAGGAAGGGGAGGGGAGGGGACACCTCGGTGATGGGGAGGAAGGGGAGGGGAGGGGACACCTCGGTGACGGGGAGGAAGGGGAGGGGAGGGGACACCTCGGTGACGGGGAGGAAGGAGAGGTGAGAGGACAGCTGGGAGGGAGAGAAAGGTCAAAGGAAAGCTTTTTAAGACTGGGGAAATCAGAGCATGTAAGTTGTTTGGATTGTCCTTTGTTCTTGAGGAGGACCATGACATCAGGCAGACGATGCCATGACTTGTGAGTGAACTGGATTTAAGTGAGGCAGGGCTGTGCAAAGTCACCTGCCTCACTTTCTCCTCTGGACCGATCTGGGTCTGGTGGCCAGACAAAGATCAGGACGGCTGGAGCTGGCCCAGAGAGCATGCTAGTAAGCAGGTGGAGAAGAGCTATTCTATAAGGAGACATTGAGGATTCATGAGAGAGGGAGAAAGATGACTGGATCAGGGCCCTGGAAGGTTAAGGAGGCATGAGGCTTGTCTCTTCTTTTGGGACCAAAGAGGACAGAAAAGGCAGTGATGCCCACAGGCTTTCAGAAGTAAGCAGAGGGAGCTAAGGGAAGCTTGCACCGCGTGCCTCCAATCTTCCAGAAGAGTTCTCATTTTCTGAAGCAGAAGACTGTCTCTCTTCCCAGCCAGACTGTCCGATATGCTGAGATCCCAGCGGAGTTCAGGGCAGCAGCGACTGACCACCGTCAGGAACTCATTGAGTGTGTTGCAAATTCAGATGAGCAGCTTGGGGAGCTGTTCTTGGAGGAAAAGGTCCCCTCGGTGACAGACTTAAAGGCAAGTATTCTCCAAATAGGCCTGCCTTAATGGAACAGCAGTAAGGTCGTGGCCTTATTTTTCTTTCTGGAAGTTTCAGCTGATTGAGGGAATGCTGGCAAAAAATAATGTGGGGTCTTGGGAAAATGTCACAACATGTCACTTTAAGTAAAGGATTCCTTATACAATATGTTGGGATAGAAAAGACGGAGTAATAATATATGCTTTGAGGAAGACATATCATAAACATCATCAGGTAATCACCTGTGCCCTTCACACAAAAGGAAGAAAATATACAAGTGTATAAAAAATGGGGAGCGCTTTATGTCAGTGTCATTAGTGTCTTGTGTGGTGTCTCCCCTGCCCTAGCACTTGGAGCATGTTCCTCTTTTCCATTAACTGGTATAGTTTCAAATCTCGTGTTAGAGGGCTGGCTGATACAAATGTTTCTCTAGCATTATATGCATATTTGGAAACAGTGATCCGTACTTTTAGCTACCATCCCTTTGGCCCAGGAGTCCTTGGGTGCGGCCATTTGACTGACTCCACATTTTACAGAATAAATCCTTTTATTTAGGGGATTTGTTCTGTGGAGTTGGGATTCTGGCAGAGGGTTGCCCTTGAGGGCCTAGAAGGCCACACATGGCCTCGAGGCCTCAGGTTCCCCAGCCTTGGTTTAAGTCAAATGAAAAGAACTTGATTCCTCTCTGGAGGCAGCTGTTGCTTATTTTGCCTTTAATTCCATCAGGTATCCTTGACAGTTTTAGCTAAGACCATGCTACCACCCAGCACTCAGGAAGGCCGACTTGCAGAGTGGAGCCAACCTTGGCCCAGGTGGCCGTCTGGTGCTGGGCTGGGGCAGCTGCTGGCGGTTTCATGGTCTCGGCGTTCTCACTGGGGAGCCACGTTAAGGCTGAAGTCAGTAGAAACGTGGGAAGCGAAAGCTTTTGTGGGTGGCTTTGCTTTAGTTTCTCTTCCTTTTCCTCTCTCTCCTATGCCCCTCCTTCTGCAAAAGCAGAGCAAGTTTGCACAGAGCTTTCCTCATCCCTTCTCTGTCCACAGACAAGAATGGGCAGGGGCCAGAAGGCACAGTGTGATCAGACTCCTGGCATGCTGGGGTCAGCCACAACCCAGTGCACTCCAGTTTCTGCTTATGCCATCAGCAGATCCAGTGAGCTGGTGACCAGGGACTTGGTGCCCACTCCCCCTCTTCTCTGTGAAAACTGAGACAGTTGGAAAAGGTGCCCTTGAAGACTCCTGGAAGCTTGAAAATGCTTTGATTCCACAATCATTTCTTCTGAACTTTTTCATTTCCCCCGTATGATCCCTTCTAATTTGCAGTGTTGAGGAAAGGCCATTGTAAAGTAGTTTGGGCTGTTCAGTATGCAGGGCTCTACCCAAATCCCCTTGTCCTGTACCATGGTTTGTAAAGTAAAGCCATTTTTCTGTAGTGATAGCTCAGGTTTCTGTAGTTATTTAGATTTACAGTGGTTCTTCTTATTAAGAGCCTTGTAAATTAGGAAGAGTACTTCGCACACTTGGAACCTCTCAGTAAACATCAGTTGTAATTACTGTCCTGCCGTCTCCTGCCACTGAATTTATAGGGCTGTGCCCTTGCCTGGAGTGGACTTTTGCTTTTCCTTTAAGGCCTAGCTGAAGGGCCGCTTCTGTCCAATCGCATGACCACATCATAACTTGTACACAGATACTCTTCCCTGTGACCCTGAAAGCTCCTGGAAGATGGTGCTGGTTCTTCATCTTCATGTCCCCTGTGTTCAGCATAGTAGCTGGCACAGAGCATCTATTGAGTGAACATAGTAAGGCAGTGTAGACATATGGTAACACCTGCCTGCCAGTCAGAGATCGCTGGAAACCTCAGCTGTCTGTAAAATAGCTAGGAACAGAAAGGAAACAAGAAAGAACTGAGCCTAAACTCTGCTGTTGAAAAGCCTTGGCTCTTAATTCGGAGGTACTTCTTCGTAATTCTTACAAGTGGTCGTCTGGTTTCCTGTTTCCCATGGACTGGAAGCACAATTCGGTTTAGACGCTGCGGTGCCTGCTTACGCTATGTGGCGGTATTCCAGGGGCACTGGGTCTTGGGAGCTGGAGGAACCTTAGAGGTCTGCCCTTGTAGACAGGGAGGGAGAGCCCCCAGATCCACATGGACATTAGAGAACTGTCAGAGAAAGTTCTCTGTTCAGTCTGAGCGTAAAGATTGTTGCTAGTGAGTGATCCTAGAAGGAGGGGGGAAGCCAGACATTTGCCTTGGGCCTTAAAGACTTGCTCAAAATTCCATCAGCACAGATGGAGACAGAGGCTATTTCAGGCTGATTGTACATAATTGTTTGCACTCATCCTCCCTCTAGATCTGAGCTCTCTTTGCCTTTCTTTTGGTGCTCAGCCTGGATTTGTTGAGAGATTGACTGAGCAGAGGTGCAGAGGAAGGAAAGGCCTGACTGTGTGCAGACCATAGACTAGATGGAGTCAGGTATAAGAGGTTGGAAATGTAGGATTGGTACTAGGTTGTGGAGGGCCTCGAATGCCACACAGAAGAGTTTTAACTTTCCTCAGTGGGCAGGAGAGAGCCACTGAAAATTACTTATCCACAGAGTGATGGGACAGCTGGCAGAACCTGCCAGCAAAGGAGGAGATGGGAAGATGTTTCTGAGGAGGAGCTACATCAACTCCAAGGGTATCTCTCTGAGAGCTCCCTCTGCCATCTGATAATGGATAGACATATACCATAGTAATGGTCCTGTAAAGAAGAGCCTGACTCTGACCTTGGGGAGATAGTTTCTCTTGGCTTTGGCCACCTGATATTTGTAATGAGCAGACTGGATAGGATGAGGGATGTGTAGCTAGTATTCCTGCCGGCTCCAACATTTTCTAATTCTCCCATTTTCCAAAAGCACTAGATAAATTTATGAGTCATAATCTGGTAATATTTGAAGTACTATGTTAAAAAAAATTAAGTTTTCTTTCGTGGTGATGCTTGGTTAAAAAAAAAGTTTGCCAAGTCAGAAGGCTTACATTGTGTGCTCTCCAGTTAGACCAAGTCATGTGTAGTTTTAATGGACTGTTGCAGGGAGAGAATTCCTCCTTCATGATCTCTGCAGTGTGGAAAAGCTGCTATTTGAAACTAGTTTTTCTGGTGTATCCTGGTAGTGTTGTGTCCCTCCACCATCATGCTCAGGGCCTTTTTTTGTAGACACTCTGGAATGGGGCAGAGCACTTTCTAGATGTAGCAGATTAATCCAGATACACAGAAGATCTTATTGGGGAAGAAGATTCATTGTGACTTTGAGAAGTCCTCTTGGAAAGCTGATTTTGGCTGTATCTTTGAATATAGAACACAGATGGCCGATATCTTGCAGGATTGCAGTAAAAGATCTACCAAGTTAGATTAGAATGTCTGTATACCATGTGGTTTTCTGTTTCCCATATTTTAGGCATAAAAGACAAGGTTAGGGTAATAGTTTTATGTGGCATACGCCTTCTGGAAGAGCAGGCCTGTAGGAGGCAGGCTAGGATTAGTCACTATAAGCCAACTTAGCTTTTGGCATAAAGATCTGAGGAAGTTTTGGTGTTTTAGCTAAAAAGGGCAGCAAGTGAAATGTGTCACACTTGTCCTGAGAGCCCTGGAGACCCCAGGGAAACCGAGGAGAGAATGGCCTGACGTGACAGGAGGATGGGGGAGGCGTGGGACATGGGCTCCACCCCTATCTGGTTTGGGTTTTGCTGGTATTGGAAGTGTAAGTGATACTGGATTGAAGAACTTCCCTGCTCTGGGTTTTTATCTCCGTGGTTGGCATCTGGTTCACAGCCTCGCCGTCTTGTTCCTCTCTCCCTCATCTTTTCTTCCATCCATGCTGCGACTTCTTTGCCAGATCATCCATCACTTTGGCATTGCCCTTCTCCCTTTCTCTCCCTTGACTTGGTGGTGAGTTCGTTGACCACTATTTTCTGTATTTGTGTAATTCTCTACTCTAGAGTCCCCTTCTTCTCCCCACTCGCCTCTGCCATCCTTTGCTCAACACTAACCCTGGATCATTCCTACCTTCTACCTCCTTCACTCTGATCCATGTGCTGCTGAACAGAGGAGAAGATCCTGAAATGGTAGTGATGACCCCTGGGCTCAGTGGAACCCTCCACCTGCAGCATGGAGTAGGCTGCCAAGGCTCAAGGGAGGGCCTCCCTCCGTACCATGTCTTGTTGTTCCTCATCACTGAGCGTGTGTGGGGCTCGGCCCTTCAGGCTTGGCATCCTTTCTCTGCTGTGGCATGATGAGCCTCCTTTTGGTAGCTGTTGAATGACTTTGGAGAGCCTCCTTTCATCCTGAATCCCTGGTGCTTGCCTTCACTGCCCCATTCTCAGGCTTCCTCAGCCCTCTCAGCTACCCCTGGAGCAGCAGCACCTGCAGTCCATCCTCTCCCGTGGTCTCTTGATCCCCCCATCACTCAACCTCCTTTTCTCAGGTCTCATCTTAATGTCTCCCTTGCAGCATTTGACGCTGCTGACTATCTTCTCCACATTTTCTTCTCAACTTTTGGGTCATTGTTCCCTCCTGGTTCCATCTTTTCTGACCACTTCTCCTCAGCCTCTTTTTGGCCTTGCTCATTAGCCCCGACTGTCCCCCAAAGTTCTATCCTGAGCCCTCTTATCCCATAGACAGTCTCCCGGGTGATCTCGACTCTCACGGGTCCAACTTCTAGGTCCTCATTTCCAGTCCTCATCTTTCTGCTTGACCGCTGGTGCTTCATCTTCAGGTGCCTTTCTAAATTCTAGAGCCACAGCAACATCTATCAGTGAATATGGGTGAATCGATAAGCAAGAAGACCACAGAATCTGGGAATGATGATTGAGACTTTTCATTTCATTTCAGCCTCTAAAATGAGGGGATTCAACCTTGAAGCTCCTTCTGGCTCTAAATCAGTGATCCTGGGAATGTCTCTAGATAATTCTTGATATTAGTGGGAATGTAACCCCCATGCAGTTGGAGCGCATGATGACATGCCTTCCTTGGGCACAGCACTGTGTTGGTGTGGTGGATTCAGAATGAAAAACATTGTAGGAGGAGGGAAGTGTAATGTCATATAACATAACATACTAGATTATTGGAACGGGATTCAGGGCCTGGGAGCTCACTGGCTTGTCTGTCATAGAGTCAAGGTTCAGCCCAGGTCCTTCCAGGGTTTCCCCAGGTTGCTGTTCTTGGGCCTTGACTTGGATCCATCCTCAGGTACTTAGTAGTTATGGGATCCTGAGCAAGGCCCCTAGCTTCTGTGGTTTTCACCAGCCAGAGGAATCCATAACACAAGGAAGGTTAATGATCCTTGGTTTAGAACTTGTTTTGTCATAGAGACAATGTTATCCATGGTAGATTCCCCAAAACTGTAAGGCATCCTCCGTAAATGGCATTGATTTACTCATATTCCCTTCAGATTGCCTGGCATCCAAAGCCTCCTCCCACAAGCTATTCCCCCTTACCTTTCTTGCCCAGTTTCACCACTCCCCATCATGAATGCCACTTCCAGCCACTGTTGACTGCCAGTGGGCATCTGGCTATATCACTTAGCAGTTAATGTGTCAGTTCTGTTGGTTTTCTCCATCCTTGGTTTTGAGCTCTCTGCAGTCTTTGATGCCACTGACCATTCTTCTCTCTTGAGTTGCCCTTCCCCTTGGGGTTTTCATGACTTTGCCTTCTCTTGGTGTTCTTCCTCCCCCTCTGACTGTTTCTCAGACTGCTTTTTGGAGTCATCATCCGGAGTGTACCCCTAACTGGTTGTACCCCCGACTGGATGTACCTCTGGGGCTCTGTCCTGAGAAAATCTGGAGCAATTTCACATTGGCCCAGGGAATTCTTGATGAGGAAATCCTCTTGTCCAACACTGATCCATACATTTTGCAGCTTAAATGTGTAATTCTTAGGTCGGTCTGCCCTGTTCTCTCCATTCTAGTCCATCATCCATAAAACTGCCGAAGTGATTTTCATGAAGTGCTGATCTGGCTATGTCACTTGCTACTCAGTGAGCTCTAAGGGCTCATCAGGCCCTTGACAGCTTGGCCCAGACTTCCCTTTCCAACCCCACTGTGCACTCTGCAGCTTCACCAGGTATTGTTCTCCATCCGCTATCTTGTCCATGCCATATATTGCCCTTGAGTCACCTTCTGCACAGAGCCTCACCAGATCTCCCCAGCTGCTGATACCCTTTCCATCTTATGGTTAACTTCCTTATGTTTACTTTGTTTGTCTTCTGTCTACATCTGTGTTCATGCTGTCTTCCCCAAGAGCATAGAACCTCCTTGGGCATTCTTGTGTTTGTACTGCCACCAGCAGTGTTGTAGATTGTCTGGCTCACCCACTGATAAGTGGTAACCAGTGTGCATCTGAAGGGGCACCTGCTGATTCCACGCCTGGCATTCTGTTCACTATGCCATGCACCCTTTTAATTTTCACTAGAAAAGTGGGTCATTGTACAGGGGGGATATACGAGGTCAGGAAACACATTGTACAGTTTCTCAAAGACAATCCAGTGCTGTGGGGCTGCTGGTCATAGATGCAATGAACAGGTGTAGATTGCAACATATTGCTAGAAATGGCAAAAAAAAAAAGATGTCATTAGAGAGACATATGATTGGGGAAAAAAAAAGTTGGTCTAGGCCAGCCGTGTGCATAGCAAGGGATTAACCTGTGGGCAGCCTTTGGGCTTCACTGGTACTGGTCCTGTATCATGAGACATAGAGGAAGCCAGAGCATGAGGGATTCCTACTCCCATCCAGGGGATTGACAGCAGGCCAGGAGCAAGAGTCCCTGTGGATGGGCCATGTAGTTGTGTGTGTTGTTGGAGGGAGGACCTCCACAGTTGTGATCACAAAGCTTCTCAAGTTTTTTTGATGAAAAAAGAAGCCATCCCTCTGTCCTTTGAGAAATGATACTAATACTGATCCTTTAGAGTTTGAGAGGGAAAGACTTCTACAGATGACAGAATTAAACTATGCTTTCTCTATCATCGGAACGAGTAGTTTTCAAGGAGACGCCATGAGTGAAATTTAACAGAAAGGTAAACCGAGACATGTTTCTTTGAGCAAGATACCATTTTTTTTAGACAAGGGCAATAAAAGGGTCAGTGACTGCCTCATTTTCCAACCATAGACCCCAAGCAAATTTGGGGAATACAGAACAGTGGCATTATGGGGTTGAGGGCAGCATGATCAGTTACATAGCTGAGGCTTGGTGAGCGACATGACCGGCTGGAAATTTGTATTGAGGGGTTAGCAACAACCCCCACTTGCCCTTCTGAGGCTAAGAAGTGGTCATTGTTCAAGACCACCTGCAAGGGCAAAGCCCAGACTCACTTGGACAGCACTTTGGAAGTCCTTCAAGGGCAGCTTGGTGGTATAAGCGTGTTACATGGCAGGCAGTGTTCCCTGGCATTGGCAGAATTCACCGAGACAAGAAAGGACCAGAGATGAGCAGGAGAAGTGGATTTCAGAGGCAGAAGACCATGACTCAGCAGTTACAGGACAAAATCAGATCAATAAAAATGACGCACAATCAATTTAATCTTTTCATTTGAAACTGAACGTTGACTTCAGTTCCGTAAGTATTTATTGAACATCTGCTGTTTTCAACATGGTGGTGATAGGTGGGGAATGAATCATCCATAAATATGGCCCAGGGTAGAATGTGTTGGAGCAAAGATTGGGTCCAGGCAGGGTTTTGTAAGAAATGTGCAAAGGGAATGGGGAAGTGAAACCCTCGTGTGGGACTTCAGATGAAGAGGATCTCAACAGGAAGGAGGTAGCTAGAGCTGAGTGCCACGGCGAAGGTAGGACAGTAGTGGCTGCCCTAGAAGGCTCACTCTCCTGCCTCGCATCTGCCTCCAGCACCTTCTGCATCCTCATGAACCTCATCAAGTACAAGTGGGAAGCCTTTCCTTGGCTGGGGCAGTCCCCTCCCCCTCCCCTGTGCTCTGTATGGGTCCTAGGTGGCATTAGTTCTTGGAATGTCATCTCCCACATTAGAATGTGAAATTTTTGAAGACTAAGGCATGTTTTTGCCTTTCTTTGTTCAGTGCCAAGCACAGTGAGGGGCACATCAGGTAAGAACAGAGTGTGTGAAGGGGAGCAGGGTGTTGGGGGTGGCGGCCTTTCTGTTTTTGATTATGACCTTAACGAAAGGAGGCCAACTCTTTCAATTGCTGCAGCTTTCTGTACCGTAGAATTTTAACTAAAAGCAGTTTTGCTGTTTTGCTGATTTACTCGAACTTATTTGATTTTAGGCACAAAATAGACTTTTTAAATGTAGCCAAAGAGAAGTAACATGTAGGTAATTTCTTGTCATTTTAGCTTGCAATCCGAAGAGCCACCATTAAGCGATTGTTTACGCCTGTTTTTGTGGGAAGTGCTCTGAAGAACAAAGGGGTGCAGCCTCTCCTTGACGGTGTCCTCGCCTACCTCCCCAATCCCTCCGAGGTCCAGAACTATGCCATTCTTAATCAGGAGTAAGGAGGGGAGATGCATGAAGAGGGCCTGAGCACAGGGCTGGGTGCTACCCTTGCTGGGTTTGGTGTTTCAGATTTCAGGGGATGTCTGGTTTTTTCAGTGGACAAAATAGTGTTGTCAGGGAGCCTTACATAGCAGTTTCTGCAAATCACTTAAAAGAAAAAATTCTTGTTTTTCATATATTTTATCTAAATAGAGAACATTATTATATTGTATGTTGTAGGTCTCATTTCTTTCCTCTAGAACAAAAGTTTGTAAACAGGCGCTAACGCTGAAGAGAGTTTCCCTCCTCTTCTTTACTGTCTCTAATTTATTATGGTTCACTTATGGTTTTGTTAGGCAGAGGCAGGGCCTGGCAGGCTGCTGCCATAGTCCCTTTGGCTGGGAGATGTGATTTAGAAAGAGGGGAGCAGCCACGCTCTTTGCCCTCAGATAACAGCTGCTAAATGATCTTGAGGGAAACTGTCCTGTCTTACAGTGTGTAAACATTTTCCACTTACTTTAAGGGACTCTGATGAGAAATCCAAGGTCTTAATGAGCTCCAAAAGAGAGAATTCCCAGCCTTTTGTTGGCTTGGCTTTTAAACTGGAGGTAAGCTGTTACTTTTATTTTGCTGAATTTAACCATGCTGATTAAGAATGGTGAATGTAATTGGTTATCTTTTGGGAAGGGTTGAATTTAGGAAAGGTGACTTGTCCTTCATCATCCAGACAGTAGTTTACGTACCACTAGGGCCTCTTTATTTTCCCCCTAAACATGCCTGGGTTGGGCTTTAGCTAAACATTTTCTAAATAGTTTTTGAAAACTCATCCTAATGATGCGATTTGAAGGAAATAAGAGAGGGACTTGTTTTGGAGTGCTGAAGAACTTGTGAGTGACTCCATTAAGGCTCCCTGGGAAGACTTACTTTGTCCTCTCTTGGTGGTTGATGAATCAAACATGTACAGAAGGTTCAGTAGTTACAAAAATCCCCTAAACATGGTGCGGTTGTGATGAGTTCTGAATTTGCCATGTCTCTTGTCTGCCTTCCTATCCAATGCACATTTCCAGGCTGGGCGATTTGGACAGCTGACTTATGTGCGAAATTATCAGGGTGAGTTGAAGAAAGGAGACACCATTTATAACACCAGGACCAAGAAGAAGGTGCGGGTGCAGCGCCTTGTCCGGATGCATGCGGATATGATGGAGGTAAGTCTTAGCCCCATTGTGGAGGCCAGGTGGCTTCTGCTCTCCTGAACTTCTGGTGTCTTCCTCCTGTCCTAAGACCTGGTCTCCATCTAATAAAAAGTGCTGACACTCTCTCTGCTTCTATTCCTTCCTAAGGGCAGCTAGGTGGATAGAGCACCAGTGCAGGAGTCAGGAGGACCTGAGTTCAAGTCTCATCTCAGATACTTGACACTCACTAGCTGTGTGACCTTGGGCCAGTCACTTAAACCCAATTGCCTCATGCTGGGTCATCTCCAGTCATCCTGATGAATATCTGGTCACTGGATTTAGATGGCTCTGGAGGAGAAGTGAGGCTGGTGACCTGCACAGCCCTCCCTCACTCAAAACAAAGTCAGGTGTAAGTCATGTCATCATTTCTCTGATGGCATGGTCTTCTTTGGCAACGAAGGATGAACACACATTCCTTCCTACAGTGTCTCCTAGTTCTGACTTCGTGTTTCCTAGCATTAGGAAAAGTAATCCCCCTTAAGAAACCATTCTCTGCCAAATGTTTATCACATCTTGCCAGTTTATCTGTTTTGGGGGGGGTGTGTAGCAACATCCCAAGTCAAAGAGAGTGGACACTTTCCCAATACTTGGTCAAGAGTGATCAACTCTGGGTCTCAGCAAGGTTTTGTTGTAGGAGCAGAAGCAGGAAAAAGTGATGCGTAGAGTAGAAGTGATTTTGGGGGTGGTTTGAGAGTCCAGAAGTTTCATAGACACTAATCTAGAAATGGCATCAGACCTTCCAGAAGAGCTTGATTAATTTTCTTCCTAGTGGATCTGGAATAAGACTGAAGGTCTTTCTAAACTCCAGGGTGTTCTGGAGTGCAAAGGACAGTTCCTGACTCCTCCCATTCCCAGGGGAAAGCAGTTTGGTGCCAACATCAGTTTGCCATCAGCCTGCCAAATAGGACAGACTTAGGGCCAAGCTGGGGAAGAGGCTTTGGTTTGGTGCTCTTAGGGCTTCTGCTTGGGTTGTGGGATCAGGGTTCACCTGCCACTTAGAAGACTCCACCCTCAATACTAGCCTCCATCTCTGTGTTCCTGAGCCTAAGGTTGTGGAACAAAGAGTCATGTATATTCGTGTATGGGTGTGTAGGTGTAGGTGTGTAAGCATGTATACCAAAAAGCAGATGCAAACATACATAAGCACACACCTAAGTATGGCCATCTCTCTTTGCCCATGGCCCTGAAGGTGCCTAAGCCATCTGTGAGAGGCCCATGCTGTTGCTGTTCTGTTATTTGGGCAGCAGAGGGCGTGGACAGAAAGAAGCCGGGCCTGGTGTGCTCACTGGCTATTTTATGGGCCCAGACCAGTCTTGGGCTACCTGGCAAGCAAGGGAGAAAATGACGCCATTGTGAATGAAGCCCATACGAATGGACAAAAACCAGGAAGCTTAGCGTTCTGCTCTCGGATTTCCTATGTTTTCAGTCAGTTTACATCTGCTGAAAATTAAGATTATTTTTAGGCACAATGGACTTCATTCTCCTGCCTCTCCTGCTTCTGCTTTCCTTTGAAGTTATGGATTGCAAATATCTGTCTCACATCTCATTATCTGATTGAAGTTGCACATGTGGTGCTTTTGAACCCCCAAAAAATCATTTTCTAGCCACAAGACCTTGCAGTCTCAGTGTTACTGATTCTGGGTAGTCATGGCTCCTCCCTAAGTGGTTCATTTTAAATGGCACCGAAAGTGTACATGTGCAGAAATGAGACTCAGAGCAAGGTGCTGTGGTTTGCTGCTGTTGGGCTGACAGAAGGATTGGGGGTTTCTGCCCTGTTTCTTTTCAGTATTGTGCGTTTCCTTTTTATTTTCGTCACATGCACACACCCTCATACATTTTTCTTCATTTAGGATGTTGATGAAGTTTATGCTGGAGATATCTTCGCCTTGTTTGGTATCGACTGTGCCAGTGGAGATACATTCACAAACAAAGACAGTATTGATCTCTCTATGGTAAGTTGCATTGCTACAAAGTGGTTCATCACTTGACTTGGCAAAATAGGTGTTTTTGTGCAGTCCATTTAAACTCAGAAAAGCATTAAAACTCTTTTTGTTGAATTTTGCCATTTTGGTCATTCAGGTATCATGGATAACCACTAAAAAACAAGGATCCAGAGAGAGCTGGTATCCTAGAAAAGTTTCTGTGTTTTGAGATCTTCTGTATTTTTTGGTCTCTCTCTTACAGATGAGGACAGTGGTAGTTTCATTTCCCCCACCTCGATAGAATTGAAGCTCCTTGAAGGAGAAAAGGCCTTTTATTTCTGTCTTTATGTTCTTGCCCCAGCAGGGGCTTGGTAAATTGGGTGCTTGATTTCTGATCCCTTCCTTGGTGAGTTAGGCCTTTACAGTTTCCAAAATAGTATTTTTATTTCAAAATTTGAAGTCATTACCTAAACACCTAACAGGAAAATTATGGAACTGAACTGACCCAGGTTTTGCATACCTACTTCACCGTGTGTGTGTCAGGATAAATTGAAGCCCTTGTTTTGTGAGACACGCACACACACACACTCACACACTCTCTCTCACTCACACACACACACTCACACACACACACTCACACTCACACACCCCCCCACCCAGGATTCCCACAGGGGCTTGTCAGCTGCCTTGCTGGCAGTTTGGGAGAAAATGTTGTGATCATAGTTTGTGTTGCTTTGTGCAGTTCTCCAGTCTGTTCCAACCTAAACCAAAATTTATTTTTTAAATGATCCTAGGAATCAATTCATGTTCCTGATCCTGTCATTTCCATATCAATGAAGCCTTGTAACAAGGTAGGCACTTTTACCATCAAATGCCCCATTCCTACCTGCTACTTTATCAGTCTCCTTTGCTTTGTGCTGCTTTTTCTTAATGTTGATCTTTGAGTTTTCTGATCTACTGGGTGAATCGTGGGGAGCCCCAGAAATGCTGGGTCTGGAGTCAGAATGTGAGTTCAGGTCCTAGTCTTGCCGGTTGATATCTGAATGACCCGAGGCAAGAAGTCGCTTGCCCTCTTTAGGTTCAGGTCTGCTGACATGAATCCCCACTACCTGAGAAGTTACTGGAGAGGTCTCAGCTAGTGTTTAATGCTTGTTCCTAAACCCCAAGGATTGTTTTCAAGGAGGGATAATCAGGATTGATAAATTTGTAGCATCTCAGAGTTGGAAGGAACCGTAGAGACCTGAACAAGAATCCTTGTTGTTCAAAGTGACAAATAGTGACAAGTAGTCATTTAGGCCTCTCTTGAAGACCTTCAATGAGAAAGAAATGTCTTTAAAACTCCTACAGCAGTCCATTCTATTGACCTGGATCTCAGATGGTCTAGATTTGCCCTCTGGAAACCAGCTGCAATGGTTACAGATGGAAGGTAGTCTGCCTCTGGAGCAGATTGTATGTCACCTGAAGGTCCCTTCTCTTGCCATCTGCTCAGTCATCGAGGGTTGAGGTTGAGGTTGGATCTAGGCAGGGATGACATTTAGGCTGCTGTCATGACAGACTCAAACCTTGCTACATGTAACCTCTGGTACTAGGGTTCCATTAGAGGAGGGGAAGATCTTTCTTTCCATTCTTTTCTTTTCAGTAATTCCTTCAGGACTGTCCTCTGTCCTGGTCAGTAAGGAAACCTGGACAGCTGGATTGTGGGTTCATGTCCAGGTACAAATTTTGGGGCTGTGTGGGGCAGTATGTTAACACCAGTCATGTTAAATGTACCCCAATAGTCCTGGGCTTCTGCGGGAGGCCTGGCATTTCTAGAATTTGTCTCTGGTTCAATAGTTTTGCTGAGACCTTCCTTCCCTCTTCAGAATGGGTCGCTGTTTCAGTATAGTTGGAAAGAGGGTGAGGTCTTACACAAACTTCAGGTGTCTGTTTCCCTACAGAAAGGCAGAAAAGCAGAAAATTCCCTCTCCTCTCTTGCTGGCTCTGCCTGTTATCTAGTGTTTGGCTAGAGTGTGAGTTGTCTCCCTTCCCCCAGAACCCTGAGTCTTAAAGGAAAAAAAAAGCCACCACGCCAAGTAGACTTGTTTTTTATTTAATTCAGTCTGGTTGGTCCCTGAAATTCAAATATGTCTTGAGAAGTAAATATAGGTTAACTTGTGTCTTTGAAACTATATAAATAATGTAACTTGTTGCTTTTTACTTTGAAAAGAATGATCTAGAGAAATTTTCAAAGGGCATTGCCCGGTTTACAAGAGAAGATCCCACATTTAGGATCCACTATGATCTTGAAAGCAGAGAGACGATTGTTTCTGGAATGGGAGAGCTACACCTGGAAATTTATGCTCAGGTAACCACCACTGTTCTCTTTTCCCAGACCCTGGCCAGGGCCTGGCAACTTTGTGTTTCACAGCCTTCCTTTAGTAGAGGACAAGATTGGAAAGCAATTCTAAGGAGTCTACAAAGGGGTTGCCAGGGTTAACTGATCTGGGATGTCACTCCCTCCACCAGCACAGTGTGGCATCTTCTCCTTGTCTAGAGACTTACTGTGTTGGAGTTGATGTGAGAACCCACGTCAGGTCTCTCGGCTTTGAGGTTGGCACTGTCCTGATGTAGGTTCTGCAGCAGCTTCTAAAAGTGTATGGGTAGCAAGGGTGGGGATCTGCCCACCCCCTGAGCTTCACCCAGGAGCCCTGTTACTTCCTTGCCCTTCTGTGACCACTTTTATCTGGGCTCTTCTGGAGGGTCATTTCAGTCCGTGCTAAAACGATGGTAGGGAGGAGCTGAAGGGAGAGTGAGCAGGGATTTCTGTAAAGATTCCTGACCTCTCAAAGAATGGCCTAGTGATTTGCATAGGTTTTGGAAACTTAAAATTTAGTTTGTATGATTTAACTTTATTGTAAAAAAAAACCAAAACAAAAAACTGCCCCATTTGATCTGTATTTTTTAGAAAATATATTAACATATTAAAAGTAGTGAAAAGCCTCAAAATGCCTATACTTTTATTTTCCTGCATTATATTCCAATGAATTGCAAATACTTTTTTTTAGTTTATAGCAGACTCATATTATTTAATTAGGAAGAAGGCCAATTTGAATTGGAAAGAAACTCTTTGTAGCACCAGTAAAGATGAAGGTTTTTTTTTTTCAGTTACTCACAGTCATTTACCAACTCTCTCTCTCTGGTTACTTTCTTTTATGAATATATACATATATACGTGTATATATATATATAAAATTAACATTTCAACTTTATAAAAGCAGATGCTTCTGCCCTCTGATCATGCTGCCTTCTGTGCGTGCCATGCTCTACCCCAACTCCCAGAAAATTGATTTATATTAATTTACACCATCTACGAATGGTTTGCTAATTAAGCTTAGGTAAGTGACAATTTAGTCAAAGTCTGAATTAACACCTATTCTCAGGTCGTAGTTCAGAATTAATGAGGTTAACTCTAGCTTCAGAATTCACAATTTTTCCACTTTCCAGTGTAGACCTAAAAATCCAATTTGCTGTGAGGTATTTGGATTTTAAACCTTTCTGGTTTATAGGAATAACTTGTTTACTTTCAGTTATCTCTTTCCCCAGAGGATGGAGAGAGAATATGGCTGCCCTTGTGTCACTGGAAAGCCCAAAGTGGCCTTTCGAGAAAGCATCACCGGACCTGTACCGTAAGTACATTGCACTATTAATCGAGTTAGGCATTGATTGAGTGGTTTATTATGGCATCTACACAATGGTACACTGCTGTCTAGACACAAATATGTTACTATGTTGGGAAGAGTTTGGTTCCCAGGCTAAGGGGGGGCTGGCTGAACAGCACAAGTGAGGACATGGGTGACTTGGGCAGCTCTTCATTCCATTGGGGCCTGCTTGGGTTGGCGGCTGTTGTGTTTGACTTTAACTCCATACTGGGGATGCCAAAGGACTTGCATTTGCCAAGGAATCATTTCCTAGGGAGGAGAAATTAAATGTAAAGATGAAATTCTTAAGATGTTTAAGAAAACATATTTGGCATTTTACTAAAAAGAAGTGCAAGATATTCTTTGAGCTGTGCTGATGGGTCAGTCAGTTAATCAACAGGGATTTTATGTGCCAGGTCTCTGTGAAATGGCTGGAACTCAAAGGAAAAAGAGGAAACCTTTCCTATCTTCAGGGATGGGGGGGATGAGGTGCATACTAGACACCACAGGTTATCTCTAAGGGAGGGGCATTAGCAGCTGAGAGTTCCTTTACTGACCAGCTACCCAAGTCACACAGGACTCCCTAAAAACTCAGTTCCTGAGGCGAGGATGTGATGGTGTTACTTTACCTGAGATGCAATGTCATGAAGTAGGATGGTATAGTCTAATTCAATAAAATCATCGTTTCTTTTCTGGAATAAAAATTAAAGACAGCCCACATTTAAAACATACTTTTCCTTAGCAAAAAAAAAAAGTCACTTTTTACTGAAAAAGAAATCAGCTTTCATTTTGAGATGCATAAATTGTCGATTACAAATGGTTCCAAACTGAATGCCATAGGCAGTCTGGAATGAGGGAGAAGGGCGATCAGCAGGGGGCTCACCGATTAAGTCCTAAATGGGTCTGCTCTTGCCTTAGCCAAGTCGAGGCGCCTCTTCGGGCCTCGGTTTCCTCTTCTGATCCCTAAGGACCCTCCCAGCTCTGCATTCACTTTCTAATGCCAGCAGTCTTGTCATGATTGCTTTCTGTTTGCCACATCGACGCTGTTTGTGTCCTTTGTGTTATTGTGACAGCTGCATGAGAACTGTTAAAGGACTAGTTTATTATTTAAGAACCCTGAGAGCATCCATCATTATTCATGAGTGTGGAGCTCCAGGGACAATCCATTATTGAAATGAGTTATTGGTAGTAAAGCAAACATATGTTTCTACGGAAAGCTTCCTCTGAAAAATCTAGAAGTTGGGATATACACAATGTATATGTTTACTGACTTTTCTAATTAAGGGAAACTAATTAGACAGTTGCTTTATCCCATGAGTAGAGCCTCTGGCTCTTTACGACCACTAATCTCCATATTAGAATATTCTTCAACTCTTGAGGGGATAGGGCTGTTTTCTGGTGATTGCAGATGGGAGTGCATCATCACCCATGGGCGTTCCTGTTTGAATGAGTTGGCTTGGATGCTTCAAAAGGCCTTCCTGGCTCTCAGCATAAAATTCTGCTTTATGATCTTTTCTGTGTGAATAGGCAGTGAATGTCTTCAACAGGGAAGAGGGGCTTTGCTTTTGGTTGGCTTGCAGAACCATTTCCTTTGACTATTAAGGGAATGCAGCCAATAGTCTGCCTGCTCTAGTAGTGAGACATTTTTTCTTGAAAAATTGGAACCTTTCTGTTAAGGTAATTGGTGTGACTCAATGCCCTAGTCTTGGTCCAGGCTGTCTTTCATAAAATTCCTAAAAATACTTTATGGATGTGACATTTTGTAAGACCGTTTAAAAAGCAGGGATCTATTAAAAATTCAAGTGGTTATTTATGGGTTTCATTCTCATTAATTTTATCAAGTCCATAATTTCTCTGTGCCTCAATTCTGCTTTATTTAAAAAGGAAATATTTGTTTCTAATTTATCCATGGATTATTATAAAATAATGAAATATGGATGAAGGAAATTAAAGCCCAGAATATTAGGTCATCAACATAGTATTGCTGATAATGTAACCTGGCTTTGAGTTTTGATAGAACAATTCTTGTAATCTGGATTTAAGGGTCATTTAAAATTTGTATGAGCCAATGGGGAGGAATACTGCCCATTTCAAGTCCACTGTGATTGTTGTTTTGTGACAAAACAAATCACCCATATGCAACAAGTTAGCTAAAGGGTTTTGTTCCTGTTGTAGAAGTGATTAATTATGTGGCTTTGCAGTACTTCTGCATTTTAATTTTTACTTATGAGAAAAATAAAACTTTAATGAAAGGATAGCAAAAAGGTAATTATTTTCAGGTAGGGGCTTTTTCACCCTTTTTTCCTTCCCTTCAAATTCAACTCCTTATATAGTTAATAGTCTCCCTTTTTGACTTTTGAAGCTAAAAAGCAAAGATTTGTAACAGCTCCATAAGTAGTTAATAACAGAAGTCACGTTCGATTCCCAGGCCTTGGAAGGCTCAGACCAAGTTCTCAGGAGGAGCCCCTGACTTAGAGCAGATACAGTTCTTTTGCAAATATTAAGTTGAAAAAGATGAGTGCCAAGCGTGGGAGGGCACACAGTTTGTGAGAGTATTTTAGTATTTGTTGGGTGTCTTGAATAAAATAAAACTAATTCTATACAGAATATGGAATTACTAACATAAAACTGAAAGGGTTAAAATCATCAAGCATTGTGACTAAAAATAGCAAGAGATAAATTTCTTAATAGAGAACCTATGTCCAGGCAATATGTTCTAAATCAATTCCTCAAGGAAAAAAGTAGCAGATGCAAGTAAGAACTGGTAGGAGAGAAGCATACAACTGTGGGTGAGGAGGCATCTTTTTTTTGTGCAGACCTGTACTTTCATTGATGTGGTGAACTTCTACTGATACATGTTGACGTGGTGTGTGTGTGTGTGCATGTATTTATGTATGTATATGTACATATACGTATACATATATATGTAAAATCTAGGGATTGCATTATTTTCTGTCTCTAGTTGTCCAAGGTTCTAGGTAAGACATTTTTTATGTAGTTTAAGCTTTGTCTTTTGGACACGTGGGATTGGTCATTTTCATAGATGGAGCACGTACCATCTTGCCTCTGTGTGAGTATTGCAGCAAATATTTGATCCCCAGAAAAATATACTGCCCCCTTATCCTTGCCATGCTTTCTCCTCAACTTGTGTTCAAGAAATGAAAATTAAATTTCCTCTCAGCCTGAAACAGCTGTTTAGTTTGTGCTAGTGTGCTGCAGTAGTGTCATCCTTGTATCCCAGAGTCCAATATTAATGATCTGTGTTATTCTTTTAACTGCTTTCTGCCCCTCAGAGTGGATGTTTAAGCATTGATTTTGGGACATATGTATTTTGTCTGTTTTGCTAATTATATGGTCACAGTGGAACTTCATTCTTATCCCAAATGTTTTATGGTCCAAAATACTACTCACCACTTGCTTTACAGTTTGTATTTTTGCCATTTTATACCATGTGTTCTCTGTGGAATTTTGCCATATAATGTAGCCACAGGCAACCCAGGCTAGGTGTCGGACTGGTTTCATTTCTGGAGAGACGTTCCCAAAACTGTCTGTTGGGGGAAACATTGATATGGTTAAATGCAACCATCATTTTTTGGCGCACAATTCCAAATCAGAAGTAGAGCTTTCCAAGTTCTTGGGAATATGATCCTCTCAGCTGTAGAGAGTTGAGAGTCTCCAAAGTTATGAGCAGGAAAACCATAAAAACCCACTGCCTGCCCACTCTTAAGCACCCCCTTGTTGTTTCACTCAGTCATCATTTGTGCCAAAACTGAACCTGCTGAGAGGGAACCAGGGGGATGCTGCCCTGAGCAGTCAGCTGGCATCCAGAGACCCAGGATCAGTCCCTGGCCTTTTCTCTTTCTAGCTGTGGGACCCTGGGTCGACGGCTGGGTTGGAGTCCTCATCTGTCCATTGGAGCTGGTGCTCACTTGTCCTGCCTCACTCACAGGGCTTTTGTGCAATATGAATAGCTGCTGGTATTTTACAGTTGCATCAAGAATGACTGCATTTTACCTTTAAAGTTAGATGGTAAGGTGTACCATTTTTATATGTACCTGGAATGGGGCAGCTAGGTGGTGCAGTGGATAGAGCACCAGTGCAGGAGTCAGGAGGACCTGAGTTCAAATCTCACCTCAGACACTTGACACTCACTAGCTGTGTGACCTTGGGCAAATTACTTAACCTCAATTGCCTCATCCTGGGTCATCTCCAGTCATCTTGATGAATATCTGGTCACTGGATTTAGATGGCTCTGGAGGAGAAGTGAGGCTGGTGACCTGCACAGCCCTCCCTCACTAAAAACAAAGTCAAGTGCAAGTCATGTCATCATTTCTCTGATGGCGTGGTCTTCTTTGGCAAAGGACTAACACACACACGCGCGCACATACCTGGAATATTTTTTGCTTCCAGTGGTTCTTTCATGGATTTGAGTCTCTCATAAAATTGATTGTCTTCCTCATCTGGGTTCTTCCCAATCTCCCCTTCAAATGTAAAGTCCACTTCTGGTGCAGTGTTTTGTCCAGCTGTTGGGTAGAGCACTTGTGCTCGGCAGTTCACAGTAATTTGCTGTTGAAAATACATTTGCACAAAGTTCAAATCTGTAGAAGGCAGTAAAGGTCTTACTCTGGTATTCTGGTTCAGAATTCAAAAAATACTATTGTCTTTTTGTGGCTTTGGGCCTGGTTCTGTGATTAATCTGGGCATCCATTTATTTGGACTTCCATTCATCAGGGTAACTTATTTGGCCCCACGTGCCATCTTGCAGAAGAACCATTTAAATACCCCATGTATGTGTGTATGGTTGTATACATTTATATTTATAAAAACACAAACATCCTGTGGAATCTTCCTAATTCATTTTGCACTGAAACACCAAATATTTTTAAATATGAATACTAACCATTTGCAGAACCAGATTTGAAAGTGCAATCACCCTGAATCCCCTCCCTTTACATTAGCAAAGTGATGTGCTAATGGCACCACAAGAAGGAAAATCAAATATTTAGGTTTATTATTGACTTCTTAAGTACCTCATATCTCATCCCTTAGGAGATGGCAGCAACAGATAATATTCTTTTAAAGATGGTTGTTGTCTAGCAACGTGGATGTCTTTTTAATAATTCTTATCTTATCTTATCTGTTTAACATCTTTTGCCAAAGGCAAAACTTAAATTCTGCAACAGCCTCCTATCAGTCTTTATCAGGGCAGTGGCTCACACTTCTCTTTTCTTGCCATATTAATGTTAATATGTTTTAGTAAGCCTTTTAACATCTTACTGTCTTTGCTGTTATGGTATTAAAGGATATCTGTCCAATAGTATCATTTGGACATTTTATTACTCATAGATATCTGGAAGTAGATGTTCCCTCCCCCTCTCTCCAACCTGTGTAAATCAGAATAGGAATGAGGAAAGCAATTTGAAAAAACAATTATAATAGAAAAAAACCAAATTCCTTCAAGGAATTTCCAGTAAAGCTGTGGATACTTAGATTATCCACAAATCAGGCTACCCATGATCATATCTTGTTTAAAATGGCAACTAAAGTGAAAGATGATTTGTTTTATATATAATGCAGCAAAAATGACTGTTTTCCAATTGGGTCTTTGTGAGTATACAGGCCACAAAGCTTCTCCAATATGGTTAATATTTCAGTATTTATTTAGGAGGCAAGGATTTCATCGTATCTTGTTCTATAGAAGAAATTATTCGAGGTGTTATAAACAAATTACATTAAAAAGTGTTACTTACTTTCTGGATGATTTCTTCCACAGAAAATTTCAGGTGGTACTTATGTCCACTTCCTGGGATGTCCTGAATTAACCATGTAGAGAGAAGGGAAGGGGAAAGAATACAGTCTTTCTCCTCTGGTTTGGGGGGGCGGGGGGGGGGGGACAGTCGGGGCTGATTCGTTAGGGGACCTGGGACCGCAGGAGGCAGTGAAGGTGTGTTATTGTGGGTATCTGCCGCAGGGATGCAGGTCAAGCTTGGCATGGTCCGGCTCCCCCACCCCCGTCCCCCTCAGCCCGATGAATGCTGGCTAGCGGCAGGGCTGGAGGCTTAGGGAGGGACCCTGGGCTGGGCGAGGGGGTCTGCCGTAGCCCTTAGGGAGTGAGAAATCCCGGGAAAAGCTCTCCGCCGGATCTGTAAAGGGCGCGTTTGCAGCCGATGGTGTTAGCCGGTCCGGATCCCGTTTGGGAGCTGGATTTTGGTGACAAACGTTTTTGGGACCCGACAGCTGGGAGGCTGTTAGCGGGCAGCCAGCCGTGGGGAGGGGCCCGGGGCCGGTGGATGGCATCGGGCATTCCTTGGTTCATGGGGTGCCACCCCGGCACCCAGGTCCGCCCCTGCATTTTCTGCCTTAGCAATGTTAATTCCGGGCGGAGCGCCTGGCTGACCTGGCCCACCCTCCACCTGCGGCTGGTTTTTGGGCTGGAAGGGGTGCTCCGAGAGCACCGGGAAGATCCGGGCCCGGGGACAGCTTGTCGGCGGGGCTGACTAAGGGACTTCCCAGCCGGGCCGTGCCCCGCGGGGCCGGGGCCACTCACCTCCAAGCTGGCCTGGGTGACCGTCCGAACCAGGAACACCTTGTGCGGGGTCCCCTGCTGGTAGTTGATACAGTTCTCTGCCACCGAGGCCGCCCGGGCTGCGGGGAAGTGGGTCGGGGGAATCTCCATCCCTGGCCTGGGACTGGGGCTGCGGAGCCCCCGACGGACCGATGGGCAGAGGATGTGGAGACTCGGGAAAGGACGAGCCACTGGCGGGCTGGGCGGTGAGGGCGAGGCGGGCTCACCTTCCCTCCGCCCTCCCTCCTTCCCTCCCCCTTCCCCTCCCCCTCCTCCGGGCGGGCTCCAGGAAGCTGGGCTGGGCTGGGCTGGGCTGAGCTGCGCTGGGTTGGGTTGGGCTGGGCTAGGCTGCGTTGCGTTGCCCTGCCTGCTTCGCCTGGCCAGCGGCTCAGACCTCCGGGCTCCTCCCACTTGGCTTCCTCTAGTTCCTCAGCTGCCCAGGCGGACCTCCCCTCTCTCCTCCCCCTGGGTTTTTCTTTTTAGTTTTACTGTGGTGCATCCCCTGAGGCAAGGGCTCAGCGTTGGGTGGGACAGGGCGGGACTCTGCCCTTTGCTTCCCGTGCCATGCTTTCTCTTCTGGAACCTGTTAGTAGGCCCTGGATAAGAGGTTCAGGTTGTTTGCTCCTTTCCCTCTGGCCACCCACCCCAAGGAAGCCGGCACCCCTAAATAAAAAGCTATATCACAATCTGTGACTTGTGGGTTTCAGCTTAAGTAATTCACTTATCTCCATATCTCACCAACACCAAATCCAGATCACCAGCTACTCACTGGGCTTCCCTACCTGGATATTCCTAGATGTTTCAGACTCTATAATAGGTGAGAAATGAAATTGATCAGTTCCCAAGACCCTCAAACCCAACTGAGCTCACCCCTCAGGTGACTTATGGGTGAGCTAGGAGAGGGTACATGAGCAGCATGTGCCAAATTGATACAGGGTAAATGGGGGAGCTGGCTCCTGAGGGGCAGCTGAGGTGGCTTCCCAGAGAACTGAACTTTGAAGAAAGTCAGGGACTCTAGGAATCACCAAATTTGAGAGTTAGAAAGGACGAATTCAGCCGTGGAGTTCAGCCCATGCTACCAGGAAGGAGCTACCCCTCTGCCTGATGAGTACCACGCCTTCCATATGTGGAACCATCAGTTACAACAAATGGAGGCATTTTGAATGCTGTGGATAAGTTCACTTACCTTGGTAGTGTACTTTCCAGGGATGTACACATTGACAATGAGGTTGATGCATGCATTGCCAAAGCTATCTCAGTGTTTGGGAGGCTCTGAAGAAAAGTTTGGGAGAGAAGAGGTATTAGACCGACTACCACACAGAAGGTCTATAGAGCTATTGTGCTGACCTCATTGTTATTTACTTGTGAAACATGGATAGGCTACCAGCACGATGCCAGGACACTGAATCGCTTCCACTTGTACTGTCTTAGGAAGATTCTGAGGATCGCCTGGCAGGGTAAGATACCAGACACTGAAGTCCTTGCTCGAGCTGAACCGCCAGGTATTCAAACTGTGCTTCAGAGGGCGCAACTCCGATGGGCTGACCACGTTGTTGGAATGCAAAATGTATGCTTGCCAAAAAGACTATTTTATGGAGAACTTGCATGGGGCAGGTGATCATATGGTGGCCAGAAGAAATGATACAAGGATGCTCTCAAGGTCTCTCTCAAGAACTTTGAATTTGACTGTTCAACATGGGAGACACTGGCACAGGACCACTCAGCATGGCATGCCCACATCAGAAAGAGTGCTGTGCTTTATGAGCAAAGAAGAATTGAGACAGCATAAAGTAAACACAGGATGCCCTCCTCTGAACGTTCTCCTGCTCACCTAAGGACACTCGCTTAGAACATGGCACCCAGAATGGAACACAGTACTTTACAGGGGATCTGATAGTGGGACTCCCCCTGTACCCCTCCTGCAGCCCCCTACCACATCACTCTTGTTCAGCTTGCAGTCCACTAAAGTCCCCAGATCTTTTTCAGAACAAAAATTGTCTGTCCATGCTTCCTGCCAATTTTATCCTTGTGAAATTGGTTTTTTGTCCTTGTGTACACATTTCAAAACTGATGGATTTCATCTTGTTACATTGAGCCCAGTACTACAACCTGTCAGGAGCCTCTTGAATCCTTTGGATCACTCCCTGTTTATGCTGTACCTCCTAGCTTGGTGCCCTCTGCACTGTCATGTGGTTCACCGATGAAACTGTGATACTGCACAGGGCCAGAGCAAATGCCCGCCCTGCACTGGCAGCTGCCCACCAAAAATAAAATGGGGGTCCTCCAGGTTTTTGGAACCTCTCCCATTCTTGGTCTCTTAGGTATCACTGACTGTGGCCCATGATCCCATCTGTTCTTCTTGGAGTATTCAGGACTAGACTTAATCTGGGCCAGGTGATTTGAATTCATCACCAGTCAGGTAGTAAGGGGCAATAAGCATTTACTAAGTACTTTATTATGTGCCAGGCTCTGTGCTGCATATTGGGGTTCAAAGAAAGGGGAGTTGGAACTTTTACATCCTGTAAAAGATTGATTTGAACTGAACCTTGAAGGGGGAACCAGGGAAGGCCAAAGGGGAGAGCATTCTCAGTGTTGTTGTCATTTAGTTGTTTTTTCAGTCGTGTCTGACTCTCTGTGAACCCATTTGGGGTTTTCTTGGCAAAGATACTGGAGTGGCTTGCTGTTTGCTTCTTTAGCTCATTTTACAGATGAAACTAAGGCAGACAGGGTTCAGTGACTTGTCCAGGGGTCACACAGCTAGTAAGTGCCTGAGGTCAGATTTGAACTCAGAAAGAGGAGTCTTCTGATTCCAGACCCAGAACTCTTTCTGCTGTGCCTCCAGCTGCCCTCCAGATATGGTGGACAGTCAGTCAAAAGGCCCAGGGAGTCAGGAGATTGTAGTGCTGTGTGGGGGGCACTTCAAGTAGTTAGAATAGCTGAATCACAGAGGACACGGAGGAGGGAAGAGTGAAGAAAAATAGGAAGATGGGAAGGCTTTTTACTGCCTGTGCCAGATAGACAGCTTTCACTTTGGGCAGTAGTATGGTGGGACACATGCTTTAGGAAAATCACTTTAGTGAATAAATGGAGGGTACACTGGAGTGAGAGAGTTTTGGGGCAGGCAGATGTATGCAGTAGTCCAGGTGAGAGGTGGTCAGGGCCTGCACCAGGGTGGGGGCATCATGAGGGCAGAGGGGATAGATGTGAGGACTGTTGGGAAGGTAGGAAGGACAAGATTTGGCATGAGGGCAGGGGAAGTGAGAGAGAGGAGGGAAAGATGACACTGAGGAAGGTGGTGCTGGGCACTAATGGGAAAATGGGGAAGACATTTGGGGTATCAACTTCTTAGGAGCCCTATTGGTTCTACTCTTTCCAAAGGTCCTTCTTTTGGGTAGGGAAGACATTTGTAAAATGTGAACCAGCAACTCTTTGTTCTCTGTTGGTTGTGGACATCATCCCATCCACCCCAAGCAGCAGACCTTGCCCTGCTTGGGTTTTCCTCTTTCCCTCAATAGGCCTTTAAAAGACAGTCATCTCCTTTTGGTTGTTCTCAGCTTTGCAGGCTCACCTCATTCTGGGCTTTAGCAACCTACCCCTCTTCTTACAGGACCAGGCCATACTCCTAAGAGTTATCCTGTGACCATTTGGCCTTGCCTCCTTATCCTCTGCATCTCCTTTTATAGTCTATGCTGGTTGGCAGCCAGGCCACTGTACACCTGGCTTAAACTACCACATGTTTTAACTCTTCAGTAAAACTGTTTTTCTTCACATCTTTATAACTTCCTTCTTGACCCACCTTGGCTGAATTCTCCTGTAGAATTTTAGTCCAAGGGACTCCTTTGTTTGCTGAAGGAAAGAGAGATGTGGTAGAAATTTCCTTAATTTTAATGATTAAAAAGTGTTGTGGAGGAACTGCTGAGAAGGCGTGGATGGCCATGGGCTGGAGTAATCCATTGGTGCCCCAGAGACACAGAAAGGTACCAGAGGAAAACTCTGGGCACAGGGCAGATTCTCTTCGGGGGATCCATGGGAAAGCATTGTCAGGAATCACCCCGAGGGGCAGAGGGAGAAGGGACTGGGAGAAGCCACATTAATGAAATCCTGAGTCCACTGAATGTAATGCTGTCATTTTTGTGTATCTACTTCTTGTACAGGTTTGACTTTACCCACAAGAAACAATCTGGTGGTGCTGGCCAGTACGGGAAAGTGATAGGCGTCTTAGAACCTCTGGAACCTGAGAACTACACCAAGCTGGAATTTGTAGATAAAACGTATGGGACAAATATCCCAAAGCAGTTTATTCCTGCTATAGAAAAGGTAAGAAAGTTAACTCTGGTTTGTCTTAACATCTTACCTCATTCTTCTCTAATTTCATTGCCTTAATTATAATTTTGGTCTTACAGCTGACTTCTCATTTGATTTAAGAAATTTCTCTTCTTTAATTGTACAGCCATGTGGCCCATAAATTGATGCCTTTTTAAGGTTAGTAAGAGATCATGCTTTCTTAATGAGAGTAAACTTTAAGTATCTGATAATAACTTGAAAATGCTTAGTTGGTTGCTAATAAGTTGTAGTAAAATAGTTTTTAAAAACTGGAATCTTGAGAAGTTATTATGTATGTTTAGCTTCATGGACTTTTGCTGATTTGTTTTTGGGTAGAATTTAAAGTTGCAATGGAATTGTGTTTCTTGTTTAATTCCAGATTTCTCTTTCCCCTTTTTAAATTGAAGGTTCCTTTCTGACAGGCATAACTTAGGTAACAGTGTCTAACACTTTGGAGTTTGAGATTTTCCTTGTGCTCCTATGTCAGTCATATGTGTGCTTTGCACACTTTCCAGTGTTCTCTGTTCAGTAGCCTGCCTTCAGTAGACAAAGGTTTTTTTTTTTTTAGTTACATAGAACTGAAATTTATAAAGCTGAACTGAAATCTACTCTTACGTTACAGCTCCATGGAAGGGGAAAGTTATTGTCTTCTCCTCTCTTTGGGCCTTGTTGATGTTGTGGATCATTTAAAGGCATGATCTTGAAAGCCTGGGGTCTGTACTGCAAGTTCAGTTTTGATGGAAGTTTTGTAGAGGGATATGAAGTGGCTTCATTTCTCCCTCCCTTGGTTTCCTCATTGGGAAATCATCACAGTGTTCTCTTTATGACAGGCTGCAAAAATGAAGTAATTACTGTGAAGGGAAGGCACTAAAGATGCACTCCTTTTTCATATTGCTATAATACCTGTGCAATAGAGCTGTAAAATAGCATCTCATTCATTATTCACTGGAAGTATTACGCCCAAGTAATGGTGTTCAAGAAGTATTAGTCAACTTTCAAACCTTGGGGTGTCTGGGGTTCTTGCCAAGGTTGTGAAGAATCACTTTGGAGGCTGCGTACACACACTCACACTCTCTCTCTCTCTCATATATAATTTTTTTCAGGGGTTCTTGGATGCTTGTGAGAAAGGTCCCCTTTCGGGTCACCGGATATCTGGGGTTCGATTTGTTGTACAAGATGGAGCTCACCACATGGTGGATTCTAATGAAATCTCTTTCATCCGAGCTGGGGAAGGTGCGCTTAAGCAAGGTAGGATAAAGCTCCTGAATCGTTTGCTCTTTGGAGGCCATTAGATGGAGAGAGAGGGTTGAGTGCTTGTGGAAAACAACAAAGCCCCACTTCTCTTATCCGTTTCTTGCCTTTAAAAAAAAAGCAGACCTTTGATAGATCTTGGAAGGCTGTCACCTGTGCCTTTCATATACAGGGCAAGAAGAATCAGAATTTCAAAAAAGCACTTTTGATGTAAATTACCCATGGTCATGGTCTAATTTTAAGTGATTTCTGCGAAGGGCAGAAAATGCATGACTACCCATGAAATAGACTTCTTTACATATGTGGCAATGGGGACTTTGGAGACATAGAAAATTGCTTCATGTTATTTGGAAAAGAAGCAGTAATGGGCCTCCTTACTTAGAGACAGCTTTGCCACCCTGCAGAACCCAGAGAGCTCTCATGCGTATACCTACACTAAAATCCTCAGTTGCTCAGATTATCTTTCTGTAGTAGACTTTTATGAAAGAAAGAAATGACAAGAAAGTCTCCTGACATCAGAGATTTATCGAAGCCAGCCACTGTAAGGCTTTGTGCTAGGGCTAGGACAATTTGTCCTGATCTGCTGGACCTATTAAGAGGAGAAGAATAGGTTAGATTGCAGGTAGAATTTGTAGGATGCATTCAAGGTTTCTGGACTTCTCCCTGTTTGGAAAAGATCATATGTGGAGGATCTATGGAAGGACATGGATAAGAAAGCCTAGGAGAAAGGTTTGGATTGGGAGCCACCAGGATCTGGCTTCAGTTTGTCCCACTAACACCAGCCATGTGACCCTGAGCAGGGGTTGTCAGCACTTTCTTTGGCCATCAGTTTCCTCGGGTGTAAAATGCAGTGGCTGCACTGAATGATCTCCAAAGTCCCTTCTAGTTCTAACTCTCTGGTCCTATGATAAGAGTCACAGGATGGGCAAGGGTGGACAGCAGGCATGCTGAACTGGTGAATGGACTGCCCCCATCACTAAGAACATGGTTCTGTGTTCCTAAGGATGACTTGTGGCTTTGCAAGTCACCACAATGTGATGAAAGTCTGTTCCTTATGCATAGGACAGGGGAGAGAGCTTATTGCAGAAATAGTTTTTTATTAATAAGGCAAAAAAAGATTTCAGGATTAACTTTCAGTTAACCAAAAAACATAAATTGGCCAAAACACCCATTCGCAGAGCCATTATTTAAGCAAGGTAGGGGCAGCTAGGTGGTGCACTGGATAGAGCACCAATGCAGAAGTCAGGAGGACCTGAGTTAAAATCTTACCTCAGACACTTGGCACTAACTAGCTGTGTGACCTTGGGCAAGTCACTTAACCCCAATTGCCTCATCCTGGGTCATCTCCAGTCATCCTGATGAATATCTGGTCACTGGATTTAGATGGCTCTGGAGGAGAAGTGAGGCTGCTGACCTGCACAACTCTCCCTCACTCAAAACAAAGATAAGTGCAAGTCATGTCATCATTTCTCTGATGGCATGATCTTCTTCGGCAATGAAGGATGAACACACATACATTTAACCAAAGTCCTGTCTGTAGCAGTTTGAACCCAGGATTCTGTCTCTTTGGAGATGTTCAAGCTCCTGAAGTGGCTGTCTAGCCTTAGCCTTTCATTCATGGGCAAGTTTTTCCTTCTGCAAGACAACCCACTCGTGTTGATCTTGCCCTTGGTGGCAAATCCAAGAAGGTTCATCCCACATCCTTTTGGTGACATGAGATTCTTTTTTTTTTCTTAATATAAATTTATTTATTTAACTTTTTACATTCATTTTCACAAAATTTGAGGTTCCAAATTTTCTCCCCATTTGTCCCCTCCCCCCACCTCAATACACCGAACATTCTAATTGCCCCTATCACCAATCTGCCCTCTCTTCTATCATCCCTCCCTTCTCTTGCCCCCATCTTCTCTTTTGTCCTGTAGGGCCAGATAACTTTCTATTCCCCATTACCTATATTTCTTATTTCCTAGTAGCAAGAACAGTACTCAACAGTTGTTCCTAAAACTTTGAGTTCCAACTTCTCTCCATCCCTCCCTCCCCACCCATTCCCTTTGGGAAG
>JAQQSK010004610.1:186299-218080 GCA_028658325.1 Potorous gilbertii | reverse complement strand
TACCTTGCCCCTCCTAGATCCGTAGCCTTTGTAGCGGTGGTGGTGGTGGTAGTGTGTGTGGGGGGGCTCCCTCCACACTCCTCTTAGATCTCTGGCTGCCCCTCGCCCCGATACCTTGCCCCTCCTAGATCCGTAGCCTTTGTAGCGGTGGTGGTGATGGTGTGTGTGTGGGGCTCCCTCCACACTCCTCTTAGGTCTCTGGCTGCCCCTCGCCCTGGTACCTTGCCCCTCCTAGATCCGTAGCCTTTGTAGCGGTGGTGATGGTGTGTGTGGGGGGGGCTCCCTCCACACTCCTCTTAGGTCTCTGACCGCCCCTTGCCCTGGTACCTTGCCTCTCCTAGAACAGTAACCGTTGTTGGGGAGGGAGCACACCCTTCAGGTCTCTGGATGGCGCCCGACCCGCTATCTTACTTTCCAGAGCACCAGCCGAGGGAGGGGGTCTCTGGCCTTTACCGTCTCCCCCAAAGCAAGGGGCGTCGGGACCGGCAAGGCTTGGCCCAGAGCGTGGGAGACGCGGTTCGAGGGTCTGGCGTCCAGGCGCTCAAATGAGCGGGTGTCCTCCCTGGGCGCGGCCCGGGTCGCCCCCTCGGGGCTGGTCGAGCACAGCCACGGGCAGGACGAAGTCCTTGGGGCTGCGCGGCGGCTGCTCCTGCAGCAGGATGGACTCCTCGTACGTGGGCAGGTATTTGACCTCCTCGTAGCTGGGCAGCTGCAGGAAGAGGGGCGAGGACACGGCGTGCAGCTCGTGCTCGGACGAGGCGCTGTCCAGCAGCGAGTCCTGGGACGTGGCTGCCGTCTCGTGCAGCAGCGCCGGGGCGTCGTCCGGCTGCGGGCGCCGGCCCCCGGGAGCGGCCGCGGGCGGCTGCGGGGGCTGCTGCTGCTGCTGCGGCTGGGCCGGCTGGCGCCTGTTGTACCTGCGGGGGCTCGGGCAGATGATCCTCTGCAGGAAGTAGCCGATGGCGAAGAGCACCAGCAGGATGAGGAGCCCCGAGAGCTTCCTCACGAACCAGCCCACGTTGTCCAGGAACGTGTGAAAGGGTAGCTTGCAGCACTTGACCTCCGTGTACGTGACATTGCCGAAGTCGCAGCAGCGCTCCTTGGCCCCGCAGGTCAGCCCCCCGCAGCTCCAGCCCTGCGAGGGCGGCAGCAGCAGCGGCAGCAGCAGCGGCAGCAGCGAGGACGCGCCGGGCCCCCCGACTCCTGCCACTGCCCAGGGCGACCTCATCGCCCGCCAGCGCGCCCGCCCTGTCCCGGTGTCCGGCCGCCCGTCCGCCCGCGTGTCCTTTGTCTGGGCGGACTCCGGGGTGTCCGTCTGTCCCGCGGGCGCCCCCCCCACGCTCCGCCGGGAGGGGCCCGGCTCGGCTCGCTCTCCTCCTGGGCCCCCTGGCACTCTGGTGTGGCCCTCGCCCTGGTCCTCTCGCGGGCTGCCTCTGAGCAGCGCTACCTGCCAGAGCCTGGCTCACATCTCCAGGGGCGGCTCGAGGTGGAGGTGGAGGAGGAGGAGGAGGAGAAGGCGGCGGCCGGGATGCGGGGCTCTTGGCTCTCTCCTCCCAAAGCCCTGATCGCCGCCTGCAAAAGCCGAGGGACCTCAACCCCGCGGGCCCAGCCGCGTCCTGTGCCGCCCGAGACAGCAGGGGCAATGTGCGCTGAGCGGCCCGGGGAACGCGGAGAGCGGGGCAGCCGGGGACATCGTGTCAGATGCCTCTGGCCTCCTCCTTTCCTTCCCCTCCCTCCCCGTCCCGGAGCACGAAGGGTTAATGAATCCGCGCTCGGTTCGCGGGCCTTTAATCTTTATTAATCTATCTGTCCTCCTCCCCTCCTGTCAAACACACCCGGGGCTGGGGCTGGGGCTTGGGTAGATTGCTGCGTTTAAGTGATTGGATTTCCCCGTGACCGTTATTTAAATTTACTTGCGCCTGGGATTCGCTTACCATACTTCTGGTTTTCTTTCTGATTAAAAATTGATGGTGACCATTTAGTGGATGTTAATGGGCTTAATGCAGCTCTTGGTCCATCAAGGAGCTGGGAGGAAGGGACTTATGGGGTAGGGCAGTTCCCTTTAAGGAACGGTCAGGGGCGCTGGCAACCCTGGGGAGTGGGTCGGAGTTCTCTGTTAATTTGTGCAGAGAAGCCTCCAGTCCAGCTAGACTTGTATCTATCATGCTTTGCCAGGTCTCTCTCTGCAGGTGCACAAGGAGAAATAACTTTAGCGGAAAAGAGAGCTCGCTAAGACAGACTGGCCAGAAAGTGAAAGAGGGATCCCAATCAGAGGGTCAGAGAGAGAACTATGCCCAGCGGGATGCTTCCAGTAATTGCTTCAGTTGTATCTGACACTCCCTAACCCCATTTAGGGCTTTTTTTTAGCAAAGATGCTAGAGTGGTTTGCTATTTCCTTCTCTTGTTCATTTAACAGATGAGGAAAATGAGGCAAACAGGGCTAAGTGACTTGCTCAGGGTCACACAGCTAATAGGTGTTTGAGGTCAGATTTGAACTTGGGAAGATGAATCTCCCTGAGCCCAAACTCAGCACTCTAAATACTTGGCCGCCCAGGGGCCTGGGAAGACTATAGGCCTTAAAAAAAATACCACCTCCATGGGAGCAACTGATGGGCAGCTGCGGGAGGGCCATGAAAGGTTGTTATTGCTCCAAAGGTTTTCCTTGAAAAATTCTCTGTCCTTTCCATTTATGACATGTGGCAGACAATAGAGTAACTGCACATAGAGTCTACACATTCTCAGTGTAGACTGTTCTGAGTTGCCTGTAGCCACAAGGCCCTTCCATAATTAGTCAGGTATGGCAACTTGATGGTGAGATCCAATCCCAGTAAGCAGTGATTAAGAGCCTGCCTGGTGCCAGGCACTTTGCTAGAAATTGGAAAATAAAAGCAGTCTGCCCTCTGGTAGCTTAGAGTCTCCTGGTGGAGATACAGGTAAACATCATATATATAATGAGTTTTGAGGAAAGAGAAAAGATCAAGAACTTGGAGATCAGGAAAGATTTTTCTGAAGGATTTTTATTGTTCAATCATATCCCACTCTCTATGACTCCATTTGGGATTTTCTTGGCAAAGATCCTGGTGTGGTTTGCCTTTTCCTTATCCAGCTCATTTTACAGATGAGGAAACTGAGGTCAACAGGGTTAAGTGACTTGCCCAGGGTCACACAGCTAGTGAGGCCAGACTTGAAGGAAGATGAGTCTTCCTGACCTGGCCTGGCACTCTATCCGCTGTGCCACCTAGCTGCCCTGTTTCCTGAAGAGGTAGGCCTTGAAAAAAGGGATTAACCCCAAACCCTACTATGTATGACTTAGTGGAAAGAGGCCTGGGCTTGGACTGTGTTATTTTTCACTCATGTGAATGGGAGCAAGTTGGTCATTTTTGGAGGGTTTCGTTTCCTGATCTGTGAAATGAAGGGATTAGGTTAGGTCATCTCTAAAGTCCTTCCAGCCCTAATATCCCGGAAGGTTATGGTGCTTATTAACACGGATTGAAATATGAAAATGATTTTTTTCCAGTTGTGGGTTTTAAAATTAATTTACTCTGAACTTTACTTACAGGATGTCTTGATTAGAATTGGAAGAGGAAATTTCATAGTCATGTAGAGAAGTAAGAATTGGCCAGTCAATAAGTATTTATTAGGCACTTACTACAAGCCAAACCCGTACTAAGCCCTGGAGATACAAAGAAAGGCAAAAACTGTCCCTGCCCTCCAGGAGCTTACAATTCTAATGGGAGAGACAAGAGGCAAATATGTATCTCTCTACATGCACGAAAGATGCATTCCAAGTAGATGGAAGGTAATCTCAGAGGGAATGCACTAGGGGTTGGGATTAAGGAGGAGAGGGGATCAGGAAAGGCCTTCAGCAGGAGGTGGGATTTGAGGTGTCTTAGACCAAAGAGAAAGAAACTGAGAGGCAGAGGGAGGAAGATGAGCATTCCAGGCATACAGAACAACCACCCTTCTTTTCATTTTAAACTGAGAGAAAAAACTTAAAAAATTCAACTTTTAGAAGGGGGAAGTGCAAAGATTTCTCTTGGAATAAAATAAGAGAGGCACTGGGGAAGTGCATGGTATCTGGTCTTGGAATCTGGCTACCTAGGGTCTAGACTTGGCTCTGCCCCATTTGACCGTGTGAAGCTGGAAAAGTCACCTCAGTTCTCCAGGGCTCACTTTCCTCTTTCAGCTCAACGCACACTGACTAAATGCCTACTGTGTGTAAGGCACTATGCTAGGGGCATGGGATATGCAGAGGAAAAATGGTCTGGTCATGATCTCAAAGATCTTTTAGTATCAAGGGACATGTTGTTTGTCCTTCATTCTTGAAGAAGACATGACATCAGGAGGGATGTACACATATAAATACTATACAAATGAGAGTGAGAAAAGCATGTGACAGGTCAGAGTTCAAAGAAGTCGAAGAGGAATGGGTCACACTCTAGAGAGATCAGAGAGGGACCATCTGAGCTCTGTCTTCAAAGAAGAGACGGACTTTGGTACATAGAGAAGGGGAGGGAGACTATTCTAGAAATGGAGGCTGTCCCAAGGAAACATATTTGGGGCTGAACAATGGCTCCCAGTCCAGTCTGAATGGGGCACAAAGTTAATGAAGAGGAGTTACATGAAATAAACATGGAAATATAAGTTAGTGGCAGACCACAGAAGCTCTTGAATGCCAGTTCAATTGGAATTTGGTTTGTATCCTGGGTAATGAGGTGTTCCTGAAGGTTTTGAGGCAGGGGAATGATATGTCCAGCATCACTCTACATTAAGACAGACTGAAAGAGGAGTGTACTATGATAGCCAAGGCCATGGAACCGCACATTTAGTGATACAGGGATCTGAGACATCACCAAATCCAGCCCCCTCATTTTACAGATGATGTTAAATCCAAGAGAGTGTCTTGTCCAAAGTTACAGAAGTCGTTAGTGGCAGAACCAGAATTTGAACCCAAGTGCCCTGATTCCAACACCATCATGTCATCACCCATGCCATGCTGTCTTACCATAGTAACAACATTTATAATAAAGATCTCCTATTTGAAATTCTAGGCTGTTGCTCTTGACATAAAGATCTGGATTGGGAGAGATCAGTTTTCCAAGGCTCCGTGATGAACTCAGTCAATGGTTTGTTGTGATACAGGTTTCTTTCTTATTTCCATATGGCCTTGTTAATCTGTTTTGTAAATCCTGATTAGTTAAAGACTTCCAATCATATCAAGATAGTTGGATGAAGTCATTATTTGATGAAAGGTTAACCTTACCAAATTCATCTATTCAATGATTTTTTTAATTGAAAACCTATTCATACTGCCAAGGCTAGGCACTAATACAATAATAAGTCTCATGAAGGCAGGAACTGCACCTCCCCCAACACCAAGTGCTCTGTTATGTATGCAAAAAGTGTGTTTATTGTAGGAAGGAAGAGAAGAAGGAAAGAAGGAAGGAGTGAAAGAAGAAAGGAAGAAAAGAAAGAAGGAATGATGTAGGAAACTATGAATGGCATGATATAAATGTATCTTTTATTGTTTATTGTTTGAAATAAATCTGTCATAGACTCCTGTCTGGGGAAGTTAGTTTTTTCATGTCCTATTACTATTCTAGTCATTGGAATCTGGGCAAATTTTACCAGTGGAGGTTAAAACCCTTACTTGTGAGCTAGCTTTGTTTTTATGAGTCTAAAGAAAAAGAATTCAATTCTTGAAGACAAATGATCAGTTTATTAGAACAGCCTATATAACTGGTGGTGGGTCCTGTGTGTGCCATTACAGAGAAAGATTACTTGCTGTAAGTTCCTATTTATTATCTGCTTTTTCAGAGAAAGCACAACTGAGTACTTATGAGGGAGACTAGAAAGGAGTGATCTACCTATTGTGAATCTAGTAACGAAACTTAAGAAAATGAAATAATATAATCCATAATAATATAAAATTGGATTACATAGTATAATCCAATAAAAGAGGCATTTATTAAGTACATACTTCATGTAAGACACTGGAGACAGGAAGATAAATGAAAAACCATTCTGCTGGGAAGATACAACATCTACACACATAAGGACCCATGTGATTATTGGAGGGAGAAAGGGCTAACAACTCAGGTTTTAGTAAAAGCTTCCCATGACCTGAACCTTGAAGGAACACAGGAATTCTAAGAGGCAAAAATGAGGAGGGAGTGCATTCTATGCCTGGGGGATAGCCAGTGCAAAGTCAGAAAAGTGGGAGGGGGAATTCTGAGTAAGTTCAGGGAATAGTAAACACATAAGCCAGTTTGGCCAAATGGAAAGCTCAGGAGTTAATTGACAAACATTAATTTTATTTTATTTTTTTCATATTTCTACATTAGTCATGTTGTAAAACAAGAAACAGATCAAAATGAAAAAAAAAACATGGGAAAAAAACCCAAAGAAAGTGAAAATAGTGTGCTTCAATCTGCATTCAGACTTCATCAGCTCTTTCTCTGGATGTAGATAGCATTTTCCATCACTAGTCTTTTGGAACTGTCATGAATCATTGTATTGCTGAGAAAAGATAAGTCAATCATCACACAATGTTGTTACTGTGTGCAATGTTCTCCTGGTTCTTCTCACTTCACTTAGCATCAGTTCCTGTAAGTCTTTCCAAGCTTTTCTGAAATCTGCCTGCTCATCATTTCTTATTTATTGCACAATATTATTTCATTTCATTCATTTAGCACAACTTTGTTTAGTCATTTCCCATTTGATGGGCATTGTCTCAATTTCTAATTCTTTGCCACCACAAAAAGAGCTACTATAAATATTTTTGCACGTGTAGGTCCTTTTCCTTTTTTTAATGATCTCTTTGAGATACAGACTTAGTAGTGTTATTGCTAGAACAAAGGGTATGCCCAGTTTGAGTGTCCTTTGGGAATGGCTGACAAACATGTATTAAGTAGTTATTATGTGTCAGGCACCTTGATAAGTTCTAGGGAGAGAGCAATACAGAGAGAGACAGACAGACAGACAGAGAGACAGACAGAGAGACAGAGATAGAGAGACAGAGACAGAGAAGAAGGAAGGAAGAAAAAGAAAGAAAAAAAGGAAAAAGAAAAAGAAAAACCCCTTCCTACTTTCAAGGAGCCCATATTCTAATGGGAATAATGAAATAAACTCATAGAGAGAAATAAGAACCAGATTGGAAGGGTTTTACATGTTGTGCTAAGAATATGTTTCAAGTATTCTGTTTTTCTCTTAAAAAAGGAATGAGAAGAATTCTGTCAGAGTATCTTGTCACGAGAGAAGCAGAAACCCAGGGTGAAGGAGGGCTAATTGATTCTAAACTATTAAAGAAAAGGGTGAGAGTTGGAACCCCAGGGGAGACTGCGTTTTCACTAGATGTCTTTTCTTTCCTACTTAACAGTCCCTAAGCACACTCTTTGAAATATCCCTGCCAGAGCTGCTGCCCCATCATTTCACCTTTTGATCTCAGTTTCTCTTGATTTGTTTTTATTTTCAGTGCAATTTATGGTGAGCAACATGTTGAGGGAAGAAGAGAAAATCGTTGGCTTGAAATACTCTAGGGGATGAATACATGATCTCCTTTCCTCTGAGTTCTCCCTGCCCGCCCTCATGTTTGCTTAAAGCACATATGAATGAGGTGGCTTTATCTCTGAGGAAACCATAAATCAGAGTGACTCAGGGAGGGAGGTTGGCACTCATGCCACATTCCCTAATCATTTTGAAAGGGATGGGAAGAAGGCTGGTTAAGTACAAAAATGAACTGAGACTAAAATTGGACACCCTGTGAGATGAATACAGAAATACTTAGACAAAGAATCAAGTGGAATCTGGTAGGAAATGGACATCTGTCTACCCTTGTCTATTACATCCAAGATTTCCAAAGATGATGGATCTGGGTGGCTTTGGTTTGTTCCTAAAGTCCCTTCAATGTCTTGTTTATGATTCTTGTATATTCTTGTACATTCCCCCTCCCCCCCCACCCCACACACTTAAAATTGTGGCCACAGAAGACCAGAATCAGCACACACCCAGACAGATGACTTGCTTTGCTTTATACAGCACAGCCCCTGAGAGAGGGAGGAAGGCAGCTAAAGCCAAAATGTGGCCTGCTTGTCTGTAATGTGATACTGAGTCCATAGGAGGAAATGCCCTCCTGGTATCAGTGAGCAATCTGCTCATGTCCTCCAGCACGAGGAATTACATCCCTGTCTTTTCTCTCTTGTCCCCCTCTGCTATTGCTTGCTGGGGTTTTTCTTGTCTTCCTCCAAATCATTTTGTCCTTTTAGCACTTGACTAAACCATGACTAAATCTAAAAATATACTAGAGAAATGAAACACAAATACTCCATTAAGGATGATAAAAGAAAACCACTAAGGAAATCATGGTCGCTCCAGAGAAGTCTGGAGAAAGACTGACAATTTCCAAAAAAAGAAACAACCTGTGAGGTTTCCCCAGGGAATCTCCCATAGGAAATTCCTCTGTGGTAAAAATAGGATTGAGAGGTGGTGTTGACCAGTAGAAAGAGACCTAGTCTTGGTATCAGAAGGACCCAATTTCCAAGGATCCCCTTTGCCTCCTACTGGCTAGGCAAATCACTTAATCTCTCAATGACCTGGGTATCTCTCTAAGACTATGACTTAGGTATGAAAGGAATTCACATCTCAACAGTTTCCTGCATTGATGAATTTATAGATCTGGACCAGGTGGTCAGATTTTAGATTTTCACAAATTGGGGGCCTTGCAAATCACATCCTCCATATTATAAAATGACATGATACTAGATAATAACAGGTCACATTTATATAATATTTAAAGATTTACAAGTAACTTTCCTTAAAGTAATCCTATAAAGTAGGTATTCTGAGAATGATTTATCCTCACTTTACAGAAAACTCATAGAAGAGATTGAGTGACTTTTCCAAATTCACACAGCTAGTAATAGAGCAAGGATTTGAACTTAGATTTTCTGAGTCAAAGTCCAATTTCTATGCTCCCCTTCTGTCCCCACCATCCTGCTTCCCAGGGCTTAGACTAGGGTCGATTTCAGCCACTTTTGGTAAAGCAATATTCTTCTTTGCTAAACTATAGTGTCACAGATATATGAGTATATTACGTTAAGAATCATGATTTCCTCATTTACAACATTTATAAAATTTCCCAGTATAACAGAAAGTTTTCTTGTGTATATGTGTGTTGTGTGTGTGTGTGTGTGTGTGTGTGTGTGTGTGTGAAAGGTGATGAAGATGATGAAGGGAACCTCTGTTTGATGAACTGGGACATCTCCCAAGGAACTAGAGCCCACCACCATCTCTATGGGAGGTGCTTCATTCGAGCAAATCAGAAATTCCCCTGATCATCCCTATTCTAAGTATATAAAGCATCTTCACCCAGCAAAGAGTTAAGGTATCCCCCTCCCAAAGTGCCAATCATCTTAATGACTTATGGTCTGGGATTGTCTGCATGATGAAAAATAATTGACTCCAATCTGTGGTTGCCCACTATCTAATCATAACCAAGGGAGCTATTGAGAGGCTGTTAAACAGTCACAAGTTAGTAATACTTGGAATAGGGACCCAGGATAGAGTCCATTAACAGTAACAACATGGATGTACTTAGCACCTTTTTCTGAAAGCCTCAGAGCTCTTTCCAGACATTACTTAATCGATTCACAAATCATCCTTGGACAGTTAGGTGCGAATATGGAGCATTTTCAACATCCCCCAATATAGCAAGGAATGTTTCCCTCTAGGGTAGCTCTTAACACTGTTCTAGCAATACCCCAAATCATGTTAATTTTTTATTTTAATCATGGTAGGTTTTGTGTGTGTGTGTGTGTGTGTGTGTGTGTGTGTGTGTGTGTGTGTGTTCAAATCTTTGACTTCATAGGGGAAATCCTGGTGTGGAAAGTCCCTCCCTGAGTGCAGATGGGTATAACCTGAAATAGGCAACTGAGAGACTGGGACAATGTACCAGTTTTTTTCCCCCTGACTCTGTGGCTGATTTTCCTCCCTTCGATATCCATGCCTCTTCTCCCAAAGTCCTGTGGGTTGGAGAGGCTTGAGGGTGATCTGGAAGATGTTTAGTATTTCATCTGCAGTCCCTGTTTCATCTTCTTTGGCTCATTTTTCCCCTTTGTAATTGGTGCCAGTCCTCCTGGGTCCTGAGGGGAGATTGGATTCACCCGCCAGGCTTGATGACTGACCCAGGGGAAGATCGACTTCCTCCCTGCTGTAGCTGAGGTAGCAGCTAGCTAAGCCTTTCAGGGAGATCTGTGCTTGAAGGGAGGGCGGAGGGACGGTCACAGCTCATATTCTGGGAGTACTTTGCTCCCAAAGACAGAGCAAGGCAAGTATGTAAGGTGTGGTCTCCGAATGAATGATGTCACAGTTTGAGTTGGAAGGGCCCTGGGGCCATTAGAAAGTCTCGCTAAAGGAGGGACTGTGTTACTTTCTCCTTTATATTCTTGGCATTTAGCAAGCACTTACTAAGTGCCAGTTACTTGATTGACTCCAATTTGTGAATTTTACAGATAAAGAAACTGAGGCCTGAGAAGTGAATTGTTTTGCCCAAGATCACACAGGTGGTAAGCATCAGAGATGGAATTTTAATCCAGATTGTCTGACTCCAGAGACAGTTCTTTCTACTGTCTCATGCTGAGTGAAAATGGGATTTGAACCCAGTTAGATGGTGTAGTGGGTAGAACACGGGCCTGGAGTCAGAAAGACCTGAATTTGAATCCAGTTTCAGATACTTACTAATTGTGTGACATTGGGCAAAACACCCTGTTTGCCACAATTTCCTCATCTATAAAATGAGCTGGAGAAGAAAATGACAAATCACTCTAGGATCTTTCCCAAGAAACCCCAAATAGGGTCACCAAGAATCAGACCGGACTGAACAACAGCTTCTGGTGACCAGTCCAAGATGATGACCTATATCCTCCCTCTAAACCTATGAGTTCCTGTCCATGTCCATGTCCTCCCAGGAGTCCTTCATGATCATGCCTGATACTGTGGAGGGCTCATCCAGATCTCTTCAAATTTTGTGGGAAGCAGCCCTGGGTTTTCTCTTCATGTTACCCTATACTCATGCTATTCAATCAGCTCATAAGCGGTAAGTAATGGAATTATCATCATGTTTATTTTATAACTGACCCTCAGAGAGGTGATGCAACATGTCCATGATCACATAACTAACAAGTGTGGCAGCCACAATTCAGAGCCAGGTCTCAGGTCTCCATGGTTCCAGGTTCAGTGTTGTCTCCATGATGCCACTCTGCTTCTCAGTAAGAAGTCAGGCTTGATGGGATCCTAGTCCCATCTAGTTCATCCCCTTCATTTTATAGTTGAGGAAACTGAGGCCCATGCAGTCAGCATCAAAGACAGCAGCGTTTGAATCCACATCCTAAATTCTTTCCTCTGTAACAAGCTGCCTCTAGGTTTTGCCTGTTTTCTTCCAGGAAGGCTTTTTCTAATAGTCAAAATGAGAGAAAAGGAAGTAACAGAGGAATTCCATGTCCTTCTAAGGGTAAACAATAATGTCTTAGTTTTACCCAGTCCTTTTAACCTGTCTGAGCACCTCTGAAGAGCTCCTTTTATTGTAAAACCCTTCCTCTGAGATGGGGAGAAATTCTTTTTAGAGATAAGGAAACTTAAGGGACTTTTCTAGGCTACGCAGAAAAATAGGAATAGACTCTGAATTAGAACTCAGGTCTCCTGAGTCTAAGCTAAGTGAAAAGATTTAGAATGATGTCACAGCTCCCCTCCCCTCCCCCCCACCCCCCCCCACCTCCTACTTTGGTTTCTTAGCACGGCTGGGGTCATTTCAGAAGCAGGCAAGGAAACGTAATTGAGGGTCCAGATTGACTGGCCCTCTCTCCAACGTCTACCACCAAATTTTAAAGGCCATTTTTGCGAAGGAGTTTGGAGGTTAAATCCTGGCTCTGATACTAGTAGGGAGACTTTGGGTAAACCATTTCATCTTTTGCTGACTTTTCAGTTTCCCTAGCTGTAAAATGTTAATCAACACATGTGCTATTTACCTCCCAGGGTAATTGTAAAAAATGTACTTTTGTAAACCTGAAATACTATATGAAGATAAGTTATTATTTTACGAATAATCATAAATAAACCTCATATTGTCAATTGTGTCAACACTTTTTTGTCATTAGAGAAAACAAGCTAAGATCCTAGCGACAGGGAAGAGCTTTGGGTGCTTTAGGAGCCCATGACCAAAATTCTCTCAATCATCAGCCCAGAAAGAGTCATTAAGAGTTCGAAAGGATAAAACTGTGAAGATACCATGGAGGAGAAAGTTTCTCCACATGGCTGCCATGATCTCCCTCCTCACCTCTGCCTTTTGGGATGGGCCAACTTCCTTCAAGACTCTCCTCAAGCTTCATGTCATTTTAGTGCTTCCAGACTCCCTGTCCCACTCTGAAAAGGGTTATTTTGTATTTATTGACCCAGGTGTATGATGTTTCTCTCTCTTCACCTCCTCGCCCCCTCCTAGAATGTAAGTTCCCCCAGGGTAGACCAATACCACTTGTTTCTTCTGTCTTTGCATTCCCAGTGCCCTGTGCTGGAGATAATTAATAAAAACTTGCTAAATAAATACATTGAAAGAGTATCTTTATGACTTAGCCATGGATAGGAGTTCAAAGTGGGGAAAAACAGGCGTGATGGAAGGAAGACTTCTCAATGATTCTACTCTCCCAAATTGGAATGGACTGCGGGAGGGGCAGGACATAGCCTCTCACTGAAAGTCTTCAGGCCAGGGCTAGATGACCATGTGCCAGGGACACTAGAACAGCCACTCCCGCTGAGTCAAAGTTGGCCTAGACAGCCTTGGACATCCCTTCCAGTTTGGAGTTTCAGTGAAATTTATGTGAATCAAGAAACATTTTCCTCCTCCGTCTACACCTGATTTTCACACTTGAGATAAGTCAACTCAATGCCATCAATATGTGAACATGCCTGTCCTAGGGAAATGATATCACAAAATCAGATGGGTAGCTCTTTTTTGTCACTTACATAGTGTCCTCTCTCTGGAATGGCTTTGCCACAATTTGTCGGGTTTTTTTATCCTCGTGCTCTGGGCTGGTGTTTCCCACTTTACAGCTGTCTGGCTATGAGCTCTTTGACAACAGGGACCTTTTTTGGGTTTTGGGGGGTTTTTTGCCTTTCTTTGTCATAGTGCCTGGTGCATAGTAGGCACTTGATAAACGCTTGTTGGCTGACTAGATAATCCAAAATGGTCAATGTTGCTAAGGGTGGTACAATGAGGCCTAGAGGAGTTATGAAACCTGCTCTATCTTTCCAAACTGGTCACATTCTACCCACACCGTTTGACCTTTATGGAACTATCAGACCTGAGAAAGTGGGCTACACCAGCTCACTTAATGACCAAAGCTCAAACGGTGACACAGAGTTGGATACCACGGAGAAGTTCTAAGATGAGAAACATTTGTCATTCCTTGTAAGACCCCAGCTTTCCCTCTGTCATCTGAGGCCCACAATCCCAGCTCTAAATTTACATAGATTGGGTACAATCCATGGCCGGGTGGGAGTTGAGGGGGAAAGGGAAAATCTCACAAATCACTTTCTTTCGACTAATGTTCTCACTCAACGTTTCCTTTGAGAATGACAACATTTGACTCATTTGCCCTCACCCACAGTCTTCCTCAGAGACCTGAGAACACAGTCCTAAGTTTCTGCAGAAATAGATAAAAAGGGGCTTTAACTACCAGATGAGCAAGCTAAATATCTATTATATATACATATGCCTACCTACATCTATATCTATCAACCTCTATAATACTGGACAGCCTTCATTTTGCCGCAGAGAGAAACATAAAAACAAATAAACAAAAAACCAAAACCAGATGCAGAAACTACAAAGGTCTCAAAGGAAGCCACAAACCATTTGGATAATTGTCTTCCTCCTTCCTCCACAGAGATCCACCTAGATGGACTGAGAGCACTGTGCTATGAGCAAGACTCTTCTAGCTGATAGAAAAATGAAATTTTGAGCCTGAGAGATGACCCTTGATGCTTCCTCACTCTCCTCTATGGATCTTTTCTGTTCTCCATAGTTACAGGCTACTTTAAAGTTTGGGATTTCCCCAAAAGAAATTTTGTTCTTGAAGTTGTTAGAGTTAATGTTCATATTCTAAATATTTCCCAGTAGTAGAAGAGTGGGCAATCCAGACCACACTTTCCCATCATGTCTCTATCCCTTGTTTCCTTTCTAGCTAGTGGGGCCACCTGGTAACTTCTCTACTTTAAAGGGGATGTGGTTCAGGAGCTAGAGTGGAGCTCTTCCTCTTCTCTTGGTTTTACCCTTGGCTCTGGCTACTGTGAGATCTGGGTCCATGTGTATCCTCCTTTTTATGGGAACTCTTTGGCCACTCTCCCACTGACTTTCCATCTCTGGGGCCACATGGCACCCTTCCCCTTATGGAAAATCCTTAGTCATCCTCCCATTGACTTTTCATGACTGTTATCACCAGAGCTGTGGAGGCGCATAAAATTCATCTCCCACCGGCCTAAGTCTCTGTGTCATCTCTTTTTCAATTCTGGTCTTGGGCTTGGTCCTGGTTCTCTAATGTCATCCAGGTCTGTTTGGTCCATTTTATAAGCCTGAGCCCAAGAATGCTCAGATCCACAGCAGCTGTGACCTGTGTTTGCTGTTTCTATAATGAGCTGTCTTCAAAGGCAGGGCAGAGGCTTTATCCTTTAACCTTCAATTAGAGATTGGATGACCACTGGTCAAAGGTGTTCTAACAGTTATTCCCTTCATGTATATTTGGACCAGAGGCCAGTAATATTCCTTCTAACTCCCAGATTCTGTGATTTCCAGAGGCATTGGAGACCTTCAGAGACCCACAGAGAATTCTCTTTTTTCAGTGGGCATGAGCATAGCATCTAGGTCTGTGAAGGACAAGCAATTATAATCTCTGAAACAAAAGGAAACCATTTGCAGGTTTTGTTACTATATTTCTATGTGAATATTGTTCTTTGATTTTTAAAATTTTGTTCATTTAAATACAACAACAACAAATAGTCAGTCACTGTCCCAATATCTTTCTGAATTGCCATTATGGATTAGTTTTTATCCATCTTAATCCATATTTCAGGTTTATATGTATGGAAAAGAGCTCAGGAATAAATACTTTCTCTTTCTAAGTATCGAAATCAAAAGAAAACAACCACCCCCTAAAACACTGCTTAGCTGTATGTCTTGTTCCCTTTAAATCTATTTTTAGATTGATTTCTGATCTAACTGTGTCTAAACTGAAACTGTGGGGATATGATATTGGGCGGCTCAAATGTCGCATTAGTAACACAATCATTGATTTTTAGATTTCCATTTAGACCAGCAGGCTTTAAGCAAAAACAATGAGATCCCCGCCATCAAACTCAAACACTTCCTTCAACAGTAATGAGCTATTTTTATTCAATATGATGGACATATTTCTTTCCTGATGCCTTTTCCTCCAGCTCATACTGAGTAGCTGATTATGTTGTGAGCAATCTTCTCAGACAGTCTCCTCTAGGCCTTCATGGAAAGCTTGGTCATGCACACACCACACAGGCAAAGCCATACTCTCTGTAAAATGTGCTTGTGTAAGCAGTGAGGACCAGATTTGCAAAGCAAAGAGTTGTCATCTATGCCTAAATGAAACTGATCAACAAATGACATTTGTCTATCATTCCTATGATGTATTGCCACATGGAGAAAATCTGGTTAGATTAGAACAGGTACTTTATACAGTGAGCCTATATTTTTGCTAATTGTTAACTTGCTAATTTGATGTCACATAATGCGTTCAAGGACAATTTACAGTTCACTATACTCACACTACAAGCTTAATGGGTTTCAGTTTGTTTTAGTAAGATCAAATACAAGTTCAATAGAGTGATAGTAACTCTGGGAAAATTAACTGTGCTTCACTGCTTTAACAGAGAAACTCCTGGGGGAGTTATTGACAAGGAAATTGATGATAAATATTTCCTCTCTTCTCTCTGTGCAAATAGGTTTTAAATACAAATAATTTTTCTTTGATATAAAAATGCTTATCCTACTATTTCTGTTTCCTGCACCTTCTGGATAAAAATAAATGTACCATTTCACTTGAAGCTACTTGGCCCTTAGGTTTATTTTTAAATTCCAGTCTTTTTACTACTTTTGCAGTTTAAAAAACCTGCCTTCTGTTACGTTACTAAGAGTTGAGTCCAATTTGTTGGCACTTTGAAAGTGCTTACTAATTACTTGCTGATTGACTGGACTGTTCTGAGCAATAGACAGACTTGGAGTAATGGAAGGAAGAATTCTGGCCCTTTTGGTGTAGAGCACAAAGATCCAATGGAACCACTCTTTCTACCCCAACTCAGCCAGATCTTGTTCTAGAACATCACTATTTCTCATCTTTAGGGGTTGGGGAATTGTATGAGCCCATAAATAATTCATCTAAATACCATTTCCCTAATGTCCATTTGACCAGTTACCCTCTCCCACAGCTAATTTGCCTGTTCATTACTCCTCTATATTCTCTAACAAAGTGATTACTGCTCCAACATCAGTTAAACAGTTAATATCTCTTCAATATGCTCAACAAGCAATAAATTAGCTTTTACAAAAGAATATTTACTGAGATGACTAGTGCACACCATCCCTATTAGGTCATGTAGTTGATAGAATTTGGGGCCTGGAGTCAGAAAGATCTGGGTTCAAATCTTGCCTCAGAAACTCACGAGCCATGTGATCCTGGGAAAGTCATTTCATCTCTCTCAGTCTCAGGGTCTGTAAAAGTGCTTAGCACAATGCCTAGTACATAGTAGGTATTTAATAAATGTTTGTTCCCTTTTTCTCTATACCTCCATCTCTGGAAAGAATGCACTGAGATTTATAGTGGTGGTCTCAAATCATCCCTCACATCAAATTTCCTTCTGGGTGTTGTATGGTCTATGAATGTATCAATTTCCCCTTTATAGAACATAGTGTCTTGACTGGCCAGTCAATCCACTCTTGGCTTAAGTCACTGCTCACGGTCCCTTTGGCTCTCAAGACTCAGTTACTATAACCATGATAGTATCTTCTAGGGATCCCTCCTGCTGGGCCACTGGTGGCTCTTTCAGCCAAGATTATTCCATCTCTGATCCTTACCTCATATCAGAATAAATACAAGGAAGTCAAACGAAAGAAAAGTACTGTGTGGCTGAGGCCATGTTGTACTCAGGTGGGAAATGTGTTCCTCTACCTACATTCTTATTTAATTTCTTCCTCAATCAAAATCCACCAGGTACAGAAAGGGCAGCTTCCTCCATTGCAGCCTTGTTTATGTACTCACTTCTAGTTTAGCAGCCAAGGGAAGCAATCCAAGAAGGCTTAGGCCTGCTTTGAAGAGAACAGCCAAGGGCTTCCATTGTGCATCATCATAGCTCCCTAAGCCTCCAGGTGGGTTGAGACTAGGTAGAGCACATTTCTCCTACTCTCTGGGTTGACTCCTCATTCGTCTGTCTTCTCACTTCAAATGAAGCACTGCTCAATATTTACTGTGCTGGAATACTCTCCAGACTGCAGAAAAGGTGGGTCTCAATCTGGGATCTCAGAGTTATCCAAGCAGCCAAGGCTTTTGAAGGAAGAACATTGAGAAGAGGGATTGCATGACAGGACATGACAAGGATGGCATGGGGTCTTAGACTGATGCCAGAAAAGAATGATTACAAGAGAACAAGAGGAAATTTGACAGGTCAGAAGGTGGATAGGTTGGCATGATAACTGTCTTCAGATTTTTGGAGCATTATCATACAAAGGAGAAAGACAGGAAGGATGACATAATGGATTGAGCCCTGGTCTTGGGGACAGAAAGTTGCAGGTTCAAAACCCAGCTCAGATACTCATGACCCTGGACAAGTCACTGAATCCCACTGAGCTAACATGCCTTCTTCTCCAAAATGGAGATATGAATAGCCCCCACCTCTTAGAGTGGTTGCTAGGTGCTAAATAGGGTGCCATATGTAAAGTATTTTGCAAAGCTTCAAGCCTATATAAAAGTCATCTATTAATATCATCCTTGTGACTCTAAAAAGGAATTCAACTTGTTTGGCATGACCTAGAGCAACGAATGAAAGTTGGCCAGAATTTGACCTTCATGGAGAGGGAAACTTCCTAACAGAAGAGCTGTCCAGCAGTGCTAAAGGATGCTTTGGGAGGTCCCAGGTTCCCATAGCTGGAGGCCATGAAGGACGATCTCTATGACCTCTTGTCTGTTATGTTATCGATGGGACTCTGTTCAGGGATTGATGAGATCTTGTGGCCTTTGAAATCCCCTCTTCCATCTCAAAACTGCTCTGAGTCATAGGAATCTCTATCTGCATAATCAAAAATAAAATATTAAAGCTTGTTAATAGGTCTTTCAAAGTGATATTTTGGCAAGCTCTCTAGACGATGTTTACTGCACCACTGGTTTAGAATTACAGTAAGTCAATATGAACATTTAAACATAATTTGGAGTCTATACAGAAATATTGGATGCTGACATCCATTTTGACTCATTTAAGCAATAAAGTGTTACCTGAAAGTTGTTATCAATTCAGCAACAATAGCTGGAGAATATGACTGCTGGCTTAGGCCATCAATGAATGTGACTTTTTGACAAGCTGTTGTGCCCAGAGTAAAGTTTCAGCAATATGGTTAATTAATAATAATATCTGAATTGTTGAGGTCCGCAGTGCTCTTTGCATCAATTATCTCCTTCCATTCTCATAACAGGTCTGTGAGGTAGGTACTACCCATTTTGTAGGTGAGGAAAATAGGGCCAGCTGAAGGGAAGTGATTTGTTCATGATCCCATAGCTGGTGATTCTTTCGGTTGTGTTGACCCTTTTAGTCTGTATAATTAAAAAAGAGAGGGTTAAGATTAAATCTCAGATCCAAGGTTTAAACCTGACCTTGACACTCTAAAAGGGAACTAGGTGGATCAAAGATGATGATGATGATGATGGTGATGATGATGATGGTGATGGTGATGGTTTCCTCAAAGTTCTCCCATGCCTCATTGTTGCAGAGGTGACTCTGGATTCCTGAAGACTATGCCAGTGGAAGTCATGGAGCTAGAAAGGCTCCTAGTGTAGACTTGGTGAAGGCCATGTGACGATCGTCTGAATATCAGTGTGGCTAAGTTTGAAGGAGACCAGAAGGCTGACCAGTAGGCCATTTAGCTTGGAGAGGCAGCAGGATTAATATCTTTGTTAGTAAGGATGACATTATAATACAGTTATGAGGATTGGGTTGGGGTCATAAGACTCACAGTTCTAGATCTGGAAAGAATCACAGAAGACATCTAACCCAACTCCCCTCATGTTATAGAGGAAAAAACTGAGGTTCATGATACAAAAGACACAAAAAGTCCCTATAAAGAATATGGAGGAGGAAAATGTGAAATATAGAGGAGGTGATCTTTGACCAACCCACTCTTTGGCTCAGTTGAAGGCCAGCGTCTCCTTCTAATCGAATCTAGGAACTTGTTCCATCTTCCTGAAGGGATAATGACATATGACTGCATCTTTGCAGTTAGTTTGACTTGTTTTACTTCTAATTACATCTTGAACTTTCTGGGCCAGGGGATTGATCAAATATCTACTCTCCTAAAGAGATATGGCTAAAAAGCAGGGGACATTGCAAGATAAGAGTAACACCTGGGCTTTATTTTAGTTCCATAAAGGGATGGAAATTTCAGAGAAGAGAAATGGCACGCCTACATGTCTGCATAAGGATGATTATTCTGGTCCTGGGGATGAAAAGAGAAGAGAAAAAAGGCAGAAAGATCTATTCAAGACTATTTGAATAATCTAGGCAGGTGGAAATGAGAGACTGGACTAGGATGGTGGCAGAGGAAGTAGAGAAGAAAGATTCAAGAGGTGTTAGGGAGGTGGGATTAACAAAAGTAGGTAATAGCTTGGATTTAAGCTGTGGAACTGAGGAAAGATTCAGAGATTAGGAACATGGTACAATGAGTAAAAGTGCTATTGACCAAAAAATGGTGAAGTCAGATGAAGTAACAGAATTAATGAGAAAGACAACTTCTGATTCGGATGGCTAGGTTTGAGGCAGCAGGTATCCAGGTAGTGATAGGTAGCAGGAGATTTGGATTGGGAGTACAGAAAGCATCCTGGTGGAAGCCATGGGCAAGAATGAGATGAGTAAAGGAGAGAACCTAAAGAGAGGAGAAACCTAAGCGCTGGGATGGGGACAAATGCAATATCAGGATCTCAGAATTTCAGTCAAGAATGAACATGAGCAGCCATGTAGTCCAACCTATGCCCTCCCAAAGTCTCCATGACAATACACTTCATGAATCAGTATCCAGCCTTTAGAAGCCAATGCTGCCAAAAGCAGACTATACCACTTATGGGTGTGTGTAAAATGTTATGAAGTTTTTCTTGAAATTAAGCCTGAATTTGTCTCTTTGTCACTTCCATTCATTGTTTCTGATTCTCTCCCTGAGGACAAGTAAGTCAAATCTTCCATGTAACATGACAGTTGTTATATTCCCCCTTGAGTCTTGTCTTGTCCAGAGTAAACATACCCAGTATCTCCAACTTAGCCCTGCAACATTCCTATGGTCTTCCCTTGGGAATTCACCAGCTTATCAATACCCTGACCTGGAATGAATTGAAATTGGGATGCCCAGAACAAACACCACACTTAAGCTGTGGTCAGCGTAGGATAGAGAATGTAGCAGATCCATTGCTGCTTTATTCCTGGAAGCCATGGAGCCCAGCTCTTCTTGGTTTTTTGTGACTTCCATATAATACTGTATACTCCTTTGGAGTTTGTAACATACTCAAGTCCCTTGACCTTTTTCAGAAAAAATGCTGTCTATCCATGCTATTCCCATTTGTACGTGGGAAGCCACTTTTGAACCCAAGGCTATGACTTTGCACTTATCCCTAGCGAATTTAATCTTATTAGACACAGTTTGACAGTCCAGCTTATCAACATAGTTTTGGATATTGACTCCATCATTCAGTGTGTTCATTAACTTTGTGATTCTGCACTTTGCGGTACCAAGGGGATATCTAAGTAGAAATTTCTCTTTCAGAAAAGTGCTGTCTAGGTCCTTATCCAAGTCACTGATAAAAATGTCAACCAGTATTAAGCCAAGCAAAGATTCCTGGGGCACTCCGCAGGAGACTCCAGTGGTGATCTCATCAGTTCTCATGGATTTAATTACCATCTCTCTGCTGATGATTCTCAAATCTAATTATCCAGCCCTAACCTCTTTGCAGACCTCCAATCTCACATCTCTAATTGCCTATTGGACATCTTGAACTGGATATCCATAGACATCTTAAATTCATCATGTCCAAAATGGAACTCATTATCTTTCCCCCCCAAACCCTCCCTTCTTCCAAACTTACCTATTACTATGCAGGACTCCACCATCCTCTCAGTCACCCAGGCTTGCAACCCAAGTGGCATCTTCCACTCCTCACTCTCTTCCCTATATTGTTGCCAAGTTCTGCTGATTCTACCTCCATAACATCTTTCACATACATGACCTTCTTTCCTTTGACACTGTCACCACCCTTTATCACTTCATGCCTGGATCATTGCCAAAGTCTGCATGGTAGCCTCACTGCCACAATTCCAGGATTTCCTTCACACAGCTATCAAAGAGATTTCCCCAAAGTACAGATCTATCCACATCCCCCTGTCCTCAATAAATTCCAGTAGCTCCTTAACAACCTGTAACAGCAAGCACCCTGGTACCAAGGAGGGTCTGCTGGTACAGGTTCTTAGATCTTTTTTTCTTAAAGGAAAGGCACTTTTGAGGGGTCTATAATCACTTTAATCAAGTACATACATCATTCACTTAGTTCAGGGGAACAAATCAGCACCCTGAACTTCAGAAAAAATACAGAGAAATAAGGACCAACAGACAGGGCTTCCAACTGTCTGACTATAGGCCATATATACATCACTAGCAGAGAGAGAAACACAAACATCTGCGTTTTTAAAGCCTAGGGACTTTTTAGAGGCTTTCCAGAGTCTCATCTGGCACACAAGCCTTCTTCCAAAAACTAAGCCCCAAAGGAAAACCTCATCTCAGAGTATGGATACACTTCAGAGCCAGAGCTGACCTCTCATGATCAAATGCTTCGTTAGAAATTAACAAAAGGTGTCTGAGGCCTATTAATGGATGAAGAAGATCCTTAACTCTAATTAACATTACACAGCCTCAGAATCAAATATAAAAAATCCTCCACTAGCCATTTTTAAGTTCTTTCTAACCCTCTTCCCCGACTTTTCAAGTTACCTTATACTTTGCACTCTCATCACATACTCCACCAGTCAGTGACACTGGCTTCCATTTTATCACCAAGTTCTGGGAATTTTCACAGGCTGTCCATCACCCATGCCTGGAATGCCCTCCTTTTTCATCTCTCCTTCCAGGTTTCTATGGCTTCCTTCAAGTCCCAGCTGAAATCCCACCTTCTATAGAAAGCCTTTCCTGATCCTTAATTATAATGCCTTGCCTCTACTGACTAGTTCCAGTTTACCCCGTGGTTTGTTTGTACACATTTTTTGGCACATTCTCTTCCTTATTAGACTGGCAGCTCATTGAAGGTAAGCACTGCCTTTCGCCTTTCCTTGTGTCCTCTGCACTTAGCAGAGTGCCGGGCACATAGTGGGGGGGTGGTGTTTCATTTTCAGTCGGGTCTGACTCTTGATAACCTCATTTTATGTTTTCTTGGCAAAGATATTGAAGTGGTTTTCCATTTTCTCTCCAGTTCATTTTACAGAAGAGGAAACTGAGGTAAAGAGGATGAAGTGACTTGCCCAGGGGTACACAAGTGTCTAAGACAGGATTTGAACTCAGGTCTTTGATTCCAGGCCCAGCTCTCCATCCACTGTGCTAACTGCCCCCATGGTAGGTGCTTAATAAATGTATATTGATTAATTGACTTCCTTCCAAGGTAAGAATGAAAGATAATAAAGTGGTAGTACTCATGAGTAGCTAACCTTTCTATAGCACTTCAAGTTATACTATCTCACATAATCCTCACAACAGCCTTGAGGGTTAAGGGCTATTGTTATACCCATTACATAAATGGGGAAACTGAGTACCAGAGAGGGAAAGTGACTTCTTTAGCCTCACATAGTTGTGCATCTTAGTCAATGCCTGAGACAGGATTTGGATTGGATTCTTCCGAGTCTCACACTCTGGCCACTGCACCACTTAACTGACTGGGAAAAGATAAGAAAGATGAATGGCTACTCTTTGGATTCAGTTATTCAACCAGGTCTAAAAGCATCTAATTGTATTAGCATTGACCCCATCCTTCTCCATCCCTCCCGTAAAACCAGCTTGTTGTTTGTCCTTCATTTTCAGAGAAGATTAAACCCATCTGCTAAAATCTAGGTGAAATATAGGATAATATTACAACAGTGTAGTAATCCTGTCCAAAAAAAAAATGGAAACGAGGTTAATCAGGAAGGGAATGAGGAAGAGACAGCACAGGGATAGAGTCTTTAAAGGAGAACTGAGGTTGAGAGAGTAGATAATGGCCAGTAGAAAAGGGCAGTCAATAATTCCAGTTTGATGTATAAAGACCAAGGAGGTTTGGAGAAATTCCAGTACATTTGGTATTGATTAGGAAATCATAGGTGACCTTTCAAAGAATAGTTCAAACCAAGTGATAGGCACAAAATCCAGATTGCATATTATTAATAGCAAAAGTATGGGGCAACCTTGATTTAGGAAATAGTTTCATCCTGTATCCAAGCAATCACTGACTTGTTCATTTTGCTTCCACGTCTCTCTCATTTCCCACTTACCTTTACTCACAGGATACTGCTAGTCTATATCAATCTCTCATTATATTTCGTCTGGGTGACTGCAATAGCATCCTAACTGGTCTTGCAACTTCCAGACTCTTTCTTCTCCAAATCACCCTCCATACCATTGCTAAAAAATTTTTCCTCAAACTTGAATCTAACCATGTTCAAGAATGTTTATTGGTTCCCTAGTGCCTCTGGGACAAAAAGAACTCCATTCAGGCTGACATTTTAAACTCTCCACAATCTGCCTTTGCAGACTTATATTATTTCAGAAAGTGTGCTTTCTGCACTCTATGTCCCAGTCAAACTAGCTTTCTTTCTGTTTCATGAATTTGACTTTTCACTCCACATCCAAGTCTTAGCATGGGCTCTCCTCTCTATCTTGGGCTCTTAGAATCCTTAACCTCCTTCAAGGCTCAAATCAACTTCTACCATTTAGGAAGTGCCTTTCTCATTCCCCTAATTGTTAGTGCTTTCTCCCACTTCAAGTAATCTTGGATTTTTATTTCTCTTGGATTTACATAGTGGAAGTACACTACTTACACTGTTCGTTTACAGATTGTAAACCCCTTGAAGACAGGGATTGTTTTTCATGCTTTTTTTGTATCCCCAGCACCTATATGGTCTCTAGTACAGATTATTCACTATAGTAAGCTATCTGCTTAATAAATGCTTGATGATTTAAATATGTCACAGGTTCCTTTGCTCAACCCTGCCCCATTCAACATTTTATCAATACATAATGATAACTAGCATTTTTTGCAGCACTTAAAAGTTTGTAAAAACTCTTTATACAAATTATCATACATTCCCGATGAAAAGACCAGAGGTGTGTAGCACACCTGAAATTCAAACACAAGAATTAAGAGAAACATTAAAAGATGGGTAGGAATGAAGAAGGATGAAGGATGAAACAAGAATAAATTTCTAACATTATAACATAAGGAGATCATACATGTGTTCTCTGAACACAATGATCAGAAGTCATGAAGGGAGTCTAATTAGACAGAAAACTTGAAAGCAAATGTTACATCTTGATGATCGTAGAAAACAATGGGAAGAAAATAAAGAAGAACATATCATGGGAGAGGAAGATGGAGAAGGAAAGGAAGGTTAAGGAAGATTATCTCACATAATCAAACTTCACAAAGAGATATGTAAACAAGGAGAAGTGGGTTGGAGGGGAGTGGTACTTCAGGCTCATCTAAACTGTTCAAAGGACTGAAGAACACACACATACAGAGTTGCGAGAAAAGTACATCTCACTCAACAAGGAAATAAAAGGGCAAGGAGAGAAGGAGAAAGGTGTAATTAGGGGGTGGGTAGAGTAAAGGAGGGATTAATCTTAAGCAAAATGAATTCTAAGGATGTACAAAAACATTTACAGCTCTTTTCAAGGAGAATGAGAATCTGAGGGGGTACCTATAAATTGGGAAACGACTGAATAGGTTAAGGGATAAAAGCGTGTGGAATACTATTGTGCTGTAAGAAATATTGAAAGAGATGGTTTCAGAGGAACCGGGAAAACCTGTACGAACTGATGCAGAGTGAAGTGAGCAGAACCAGGATGATTTGTATGATGACAATCCTATGGTAAAGGTGAGTAACTTGGAAAGAATTGTGAACTGATTAGTCTTGTCATCAATCAGTATTCCTGAAGTCTTACAGCTAATCATGCTACCCACTTCCTGATAGAGAAGGACTCAGGGAAGAATCAAACATATATTTTTTTTGGACATGGCTAATGGGAAAGTTTGTTTTCCTTGACTACGTTTATAGCCATGTTTTGTTTTCTTTTTGCTCTCATCTGGGCAGTGGTTGAGGTAGGAGGGAGAGAAGGTGTGTTTTTATTGACTGAAAATAACTCCATAATTAAAAAAAAAATCTGGGTCTTTGTAGAGGGGATTCCTTCAAATAATAGAAGGATGAATTGAAAAACCTCTTGTACTATTAATAACATTATTATTATTAATACATACATATATATATATATATATATATCAGCAGTGTCTTCATAAACAACTTGGTTAGTTGCAAGTATTATCCCAGGTGAACAAAATGAAGCTAAAGGAGTTTAAGTAACTGTCCAATGGCACTTGGCTCATAGATGTTGGAGCCAAGATTTAAAGACTGGTCTTCTGAATCTATAGACTGTCAAGCAAAAAATGGATCACCACCATTTGTTGGATGTCACAGACGAGTTTCTTGGCTTGAGAGGAAGCTGTGGAATGGTGATAAAGAGCACAAGGTTTGGAGCCCAAGGTCACAGTTTCAAATACTAATTCTGGTACCTAGAGCCTATGTAATCTCAGGTAAGGCCCTTCATCTCTCTAGCCTCAGATTCCTCATTTGTGAAATGAAGGCAATGGACTAGATAAACTTTAAGTTCCCTTTCCTTCTAGCTCTAACTTTATGAGACTATGGCCTCTGATGTCCTGTCCAATTCTGAGCTTCTGTGACTCGGTCATGCTCAACATGCTTCACTGCTGCTCTAAGGTCTTTTTCCATTCCAAGAGTCTACAGTCTCTGTATGTTTTTTGAATTCTCCTGTAGAAATAGACTCAGAAAGAATGAATAAAGTTTGAAAAGTAAAAATGACAGCAAAGCCCCTGTGTTTAAATTTCCATTTCATATCTAAGATGTTTCACAGGAAGCGACGAATCAGGGCTCTGGAGCTATTTGGCAATTATCACTCATCTGCTAATTTATGGGCAGGAAAAATATGATTAAAATCAGTTTCTGTACATCTGTTGATTAGGTATAAACAGGAATGACAGTCATCAACATACAGTTAATGATCAGAGAGAAGGAAACATTTAGAAGGTCATTGTTAAATGGGCAAACGGAAAATCTCAGCACAGGAGCAACCTAGACAAGGAAGGGCTTCCTGTTTGGAGCCTGCGACAACACATGGAATGCTTTTAAGCAGAGCTCATGAAAGCAGTTAATTACATCAGCTTTGAAAAGCCAACTTTTCACCAGTTTCAACCACCTTGATAAATGAGCTCTGAGACTGAGTCTTTTGCCAATCAATACAGAAAACAGTCATTGTGCTAGGAAAAGTGGCAATATATTTCAGCATTATATCAATAAAAGCTGAAAGAACTTTGGATTTTGATTAGCTCAAACCCTCAGATATATTCCCTTTCCCCCAATGGATCATGCCTTGGATGAGTATGGCTGCTGCTGCTGCATTTGGACTATGTTAATATTGGTAGAGCCATTATGAACCTGCAGGCTGAGTAGTTCTGCACTCGGTATGATTCCCAGTGGAAAATAGAGATTAATGGTCTCCCCAATGGGGGAGCACAGAATTTCATATCTTAGTAGTGCTAACAATCAGCTCTTTAGGAGACTGAATATCATAAGCTCTTTAGTTCTTGAAATCATCAAGCCCAAAGTCTAAAACTGGCATCATTAATGGAAAGCCAGGCTAATGTAGAGGAACATGGAATAGAGCAGGAGCAAATGCAGCTCTTGGCTTGATTTTTGAACGTGATTCTGACAAAAGACCATTTGAAAGTGAAGGTTATTCCAGGTATCCCAGTGAGCCAGCAGTAACAAACTGAATTTCATTGGAAGGGGGAGCAGGTAAAAAAGAGATTGTGTAAGAGAGAAGAATGTGGGGGCTCAGGGAGAAGAATGTTCAGAGGGAAAGAAATAGGGCTGTGCTCCAAAAAGGATGCCTCTTCCAGGCTCATCCAGTTCAATGTTTATCAAATGTTTATCACATGCCTTTGATATGCCAGGGATATAAGGGTGACCCAAGACATAGTTATTTCCCTCAAGGAGCTTATAATCTAGTAGGCAGATGAGATATATAATTCCAGATGGGAAGAACAGGGAAAGTAGCATGGAGAAAGTGGCACCCGAGCTGGACCTTTGCTAGAAGGATGGTATCTGGTTAATTGGAATGGAGGGAAAGTCTGTTTCAGATTTGGAGCAGAGTGTGCATAAACATGGTAGGTGGGATTGAGCAGGATGAGACAGGGTGGCAACAGTCCCGTTTAGATGGAACCTAGAATTCCACGAGAAGAAGCATGAAAATGACTGCAAAGGGAGATTGTGAAATGATTGAACTCCAGACCATGGAGTTTAAACAGGGAGGCACAAAAGGTCTTTTGAAGACAGGAGTACCAATTTCACACTGATGTAATAGGAACATTACTTTGGTAGCCCTACAGAGGGCGGATGGATCAGAGAGGGGAGGAAGTGGAGATAGAAAGTCCAGTCAGGAGGTGATTGCAAAAGTCCAGAGGTGAACTATTGAGGGCCCAAACTACAGCTGGATGCTTGTGGTGGGAAGGGAGCAGAGGACCGATTGTGACTGATAAGTGAAGGGGGAATTAACAACATCTAGCTACTGACAGTATGTGTGGTCAACAGAATGGGGAGACTCAGAGGGGTTACTGCATTTTAAAGGCTGGGTGGTTGGAAAGATGGTGCTGCTATCAACAGAAACATGGAAGGTGGGAGGCAGGCTGGGTGAAATTGGAGGAGTCAGAAGGACGTGTAAGTGGTACTACTCTGCAGGCAATATGGAAATATGGCACCAGTTGACCTTAGTTCGATAACTCTTCATTTTGTCTTTTGGGTTGACTTATAGATATTTCTCCATCCTTGCTTTACTGAAAGTTCAAGTCTGTTTAGGAGAGAGATTTGGGATAAAATGTCCCTCAGATTCTATGATGTAGGAACTAGATTCTACCACAATCACTTCAGCTGAACAAGGAAATGAGTTGGAGGTTGCTTGGGGGTGCAGGCTGGAGAGGAAAATGTTTGCTTAACACTCTAGTGATACACATTCATTCAACAATGAGTCAGTTACAGAGCTGGGCTCTAGGGCTCCAGAAACAAAAGTGAAAGTCTCTGCCTTCAAAGAGCCTCCATTCTACTGGGTGGAGACCATACATGGATAAATAGACAAAATTATACACAAAATAAATACAAAATAACTTGAGAGGTGATGGCACTAGTAAGTAGGGGTTGGAAGCAGGATATTATCCTGTAAGAGGGGGTCCATTTGAATTGACTGTAAGAGAAAGTCAGGAGTTCTGAGGCTACTCAATAATCCTGTAAGGTCCAGTACCTGCACCACTATAATGACCCCTATCTTGCAGATGAGGAAATAGATTCATAGACAATTGTCCAAGGTCACTCAGCCAGGAATGGTCAAAACCAGGATTTGAATGCAGGTGTTTCATTACTTTTAGGATGTTTCCTTATCCATTCTGGCTGGAGATCTTATTCTGGACCACAACAAATTCAGTTGTGGAGAGCGGCATAAAAGGCAGTCAGATCTTGGGTGTGAGAAGAGAGATAAGCCTATACCCGCCCCGACTCCTGCCTATGGCCTGATGGGAGCTTGAGAGGGTGCTGGACCCGGGAAGAAGAGTGCCTCTGTAACAGGGGGAGCCAGTACAGTGAGGAGGACTTTGCCTGCCCAGCTGTCAGCACCTGGAGCAAAGTCATGTTGATCTTCTAGCTGCTTCTCATGAAAAGCTGTGACGTCTTCTACACTGGTTCATCCATCTTGGTCAGTGGAGAAGAGAAGAGCATGGGATTTTGACTAAAACTTGAATCAACTTCCTCCATACAACCATAACTATGGGGTTTGGAGCTGTCTTAGTCATGATTTAATCCAATCCCTTAATTTCTGAGGTGATAGAAACAGAGGGTAAAGGGGTGGGCCAGGCTCACACAGGTAATAAGTGAAATCAGGTCTTCTGACTACACCACATGACCTGTTCTGTGCCGAACCTCAGGCTTGGCCGGGACCAAGGGTTCCCCTGATGATGAGCAGTCATCAGGCCTTTCCTCAAAGACCTTCAGGGAGGGAGAAGCCACTACCTCTAGACACAGCTCCCTCCACCTTTGGACATTTGAGCTGCAGGGAGGTTTTCCTTGGGCAAGTTATCTGCCTCATTGCAACATCAGTCATATCCTACTAGAACAAAGCTACAACATTCTTCCTTCCTGTAACTTGACTAGAGCTATGATTCCTGCCCTCCCCCATAAGTCTTCTACTGTCTTGGCTAGACATCCATTGATCCTTCAATCATTTGTACAATGGTCTAAACTTGCTGCTTCCAAACCTATCAGATCCTTGAGGTATGGGCACATCATTGCCCAAGAACCATGGATTACTCTGGTTCCTCCCATCTACTGTTCTAGACACCCCTTATCTGCTCCCTGTTAGGCTTTGAGAACCTTGAGAAAAGGGACTTTTTTAGACCTACTTCGAATCCCTTCCAGCACTCAGCTCTGTTCCTGGTACTTAGTAAATTCTTAATAAATGCTTGTTGACCATTGACTTACTTTTTGAAATGGAGAAACAGCAGCTGTGAGAAAGATTCAGTTCTCATGCTTGGTGGTCGTTGGGGATTACTCTGTCAAACTGGGAGGGGTGTGTAGCCAGAGCTGGGGGTGTGGGTCTGTGTGTGTGTTCCTGGGGAACTTCAGGGAGGCCAAAGTGGGTGGGAAAAGATCCCTCCAACTGTGCAGGACTCCTCTATGAGCTGCCTCCTTTAGTTGTTCCTGGGCTAGTGGGAGTAAGGATGTTCAGAGACCACCATCCTTGTTTCTTTCCTCTTTACAAGCCTTGTATGGAAATGCAGAAGCAAACAGTGATTTATTAATTCTTTCACCACATGCCCTGGATTTTCCAACACAGTCCTGATTGCAAGAAAAGAAAGTCTACTTTGAACAGGACTCTGTAAAAGAGTTATCCTTCGTTAGACAATGAGATCTAATTTTTCATTTGGAAAACATTGTCACCATGGCTACGCAGAATGGCTTCAACCTCCCACCAAATTCTGTGGTTAGTAATGACCTAAAAGAACACTCCCGACTGGACCTGGGTTACCTTATTATATCATTCTAAGGTCCTTGGGCAGGAAGAGGAGGGCAAAACCATTCGCAGACAATTGTCAGTCAGGGAAGAGTGTATTTTATGCTCCTCACCTCTATTTTAAAGTAGATGAAATCGAATTCAAATAGGAACCCAGGTGAGAGGTAGCTGCTGTAGCAGGTAGAGTTTGGAACTCAGAGCCAGGTGTGTGACGTTGATTGAGTAATTTGACCTCTCCTTTATCTTTGGTCTGTTGCTGTTCATTCATTGCAGTCATGTCCAATTCTTTGGATATGTCACCCCTTTTGGAGCTTTCTTGGCAAAGATAATGGAGTAGTTCACCATTTCCTTCTCCAGCTCATTTTACAAGTGAGGAAACTGAGGCAAACAGGGTTAAATGACTGGCCCAGGGTCACACAGCTACTAAGTATCTGAAGCCAGATTTGAGCTCAGGAAGAGAAGTCTTCAGGTCCAGTAAACTATCCACTCTACCACCTAGCCTCAGTTTACTTTTCTGTAAAGTAGGGATACTTGGAACCTACTGACAGAGTTGTTGTAAGGTTCAAATAAGATAGTGGATATTAAGAAAAAAAGAAATCCAATGCCTTGTACATTGCTGGGGAATCTCACAGGTTTTCATTTCATTTTAAATGTTCTTTCACCCTTTAATTCTAAAAGTAGTCAAAATCTTAATTTTTTTCCCTGAACTTAACAAATATTCAATGAAATGAGAATTTTCATAAACATAGAACAGAAATGATTTGCTTGATGTGAAGAACTGAATTACATACAATTTACTATTCTTTTAAAATAGATAATAAAATCAGTGTGTAAAAAGTACTCAAATTCAAATCAAGAGAACAGATGTTTATATATACATATATATACATGTACACACATTTATACACATATTTACATGAAAACTAAAGCCTGTTCTGAGGTCAGTTAGATTGACTCAAAGCACAGTCTTCAATAATAGCTTATTCTAGATATTAAAATGTTTTAAAAGATTCCAATAGCATTTTATTTGAGACTTTTAAAGTGTCCATGCTAGATTTGAAGCCATTATTTAGGGTTATGGTCACACAGTATGAAGACATCTGGG
>JAQQSK010004610.1:58799-183799 GCA_028658325.1 Potorous gilbertii | reverse complement strand
ACTGTGAAAACACCTGCTTGAGAGCAAAGAGGAGGAAAATAGGGTTTAGTTCTCATAGCAGGTAAGAACAAATTCCTCCTCACACAGGAGGCAGCAAGAAGTCAGTGTGTGAGGGGTCCAGATGAGTTTGAGCTGATAACCATGTCCTTGGGGCTTTTACGAAAGTCACTGACAAAAACGTCCAATGGTGTAGGACCAACATAGATCCTGGTAGCTTCATTGGGACAGCCTACTTGCAGGGCTGGGGGTCTGGGCTGCTGGGTTAGTACACTGATGGGCTGGGTGAGTAGGTTGCCTCTCAGGGATGTGGTAGTTATAGCCACAGGAAAAATCTGCTGGTTCTTCTGACCTTTCAGATCTCACAGGGTCATTCAATGACCAATTTTCCTTCATCTAAGACCAGGAAAGAACAGACAACAACACTAAATGGACGCAGGTCCTATATGTTTCAGGCTTACGGGGTGCCCAGGTGGGGAGAACTTGAGGTCCTTCTGTAGAAGGGGGAGTAGATGCAGTAATATGGAGTCAAAAAGACTGCTGGGGCCAGAGAAGAGTTTGCCTTCCAGTTCTGCCCCTTACAGTCTAGCTGAGGGTCCCCTTGGCCACTTCCACTGTCAGGGCCTCAATCCTCCTTTTCAGGATGAGTGGATTTGCCTCAGTGACCTCTACAATCCCTTCTAACTTTAAATCCTATGGTTCTTTAGTGTGTTCCCTTGGCCACACTCAAAGATGAGTTAGGAGCCCTTTCAGGTCATAGATTGTGGAATTTTGTTGTTGTGGCTGTTGTAATGCTCCTTAGGGATCATCTTACAGGCAAGGAAACAGAGACATAGAGGGGTAAAGTGACTTGTCCAAATTACATGGATAAATTAAGTGGCAGAACTGGGAGATGAGCCACCCTTGCATTCTAAATCTGGTTCTCATTTTAATATCAGTGAAAGTGGGACTTTCATTTAATGACGTGCCCAACAGAGAGTGTCACCCTGTCTTCTTCTGTCCCAATCATAGACCGATAGAGGCTGGATGCATGGATAGAGAGATGGAGAAACGAGTAGATGGAAGATAGATAGATGAAGGGATAGATATCTAGATAAATGGTGAGAGAGAGAAAAGAGAGGAGGGAGGGAGGAAGAGAGAAAGAGGGAGAGAGATTAGAGAAAGAGGGAGGGAGAGAGAGAGAGAATTTATTAGGCATTTAATATGTGCCAGGCAGTATGGAAACTCTGGGGATACACAGTAAAGCGAGCAGGTAGCCCCTGACCACAAAGAATTTACCTTTTAATGGGGAAGATGGCACATGAAAGGAAGTTGAGTGCGGAGGTTGTACATGGTGAGTGGGGAGGTACCAGCACTAGGGTATGGTGAGGAGCCTGCAGGAAAGAGGGTCCCTGCTAGATAAGGCAGGAGTGGTGTCCCAGCTTCCAGTGGAGTGGAAATGCTGAGGATAAGAGATGTAGAATCACAGGGTGAGAGTCTGAAAGGACCTTTGAGAACATCCGGTTCACTTCCCTCTGAAACAGATGCCCTTTTCCAATATCTTCCACAAAAAAACCTGCCCTGCCTCACACAGCCCCCACCCCTGCCCCGCTGCAGTCCATTCTCTTCTTTGTTGCAAATCTCCATCTTACATCAAGTCTTTATTTACCACTTTGTCATTCTCAGCAAGGGGGAGCTAAGCAGAGCTGGTCCTCTTCCACTTGGTGGCCATTATGCTAGTTAGAGATTGCTACTGAGTTCCTCCTAAATCTTCTCTTGTCATTTCCAGTTCCTTCACCCTTCTGCTTTTTGCATCCTCTGCACAGCCTCTAGCTTCTAAAATGTGACATCCAGAATTCAACGCAAACCTCCGGTTGAAATCTGACCAGAGCAGAAGACAGCAGGATGACTACTACCTTATTCTTAGATGCTCTACCTGGCTGCCATAGCACACTTATACTGAGCTTGCAGTCCACCTTGACCTCCAGATCTTTTTCAGATAACTGGCTATGTGGCTGTAGATCTCTCCCAAAGACCCCAAAAACACAAGAAGGGGGGAAAGGAGAGGATTTCTTGCCATGAAAAACTCAAGCTGAAAAGTACCAACCTTTTGTGATTTAAAAAAAAGAGTTACTAAGTCATTCATTTGTTCCCATTCTGTAGAATGGTGGTACACAGTGAAATTTCTATCAGTCACATCAATCTGTCTGGAAGAGTGGACTCCAGGCGAAGGACTGATGTGGGGCTGTCTGTGGCTGCATGGCCACTCCCCTTTGTCACTTCAACCTTGTTTTAATCAGTCCTGAAAGTTGAAGCAAACCAGAGAGCCCCAGAGCACAGCTGCCTCTCCCTCCCGTAATCATCCTTCTCAGCCCGAAATCCAATTTGGAAGGAGTGTGTAATTTCAATGTTCATTTAATCCAGAGTCACTTTTCAGCAAATGGGAAACTGAGTGACTACTTCTTAAGGTGTCTTGAATTGCTGAGTCCCCAGAGTCCTGCCTCTCTGTGACCAGGTTTGTTGGTTTGTTTGAAGTCGTTCAACCATCAGGGTGTTTTTGTCTACATGATGGTAAAAACCTGATTTGACTGAATTTTTTATGGTATTGATTATTAAGAAATCTGTACTGGAGACAACACATATTTTAAAGGCACTCAGGGATTGATTTTTCAAGTATCTAAAAGAAGAAAAGATTCCAAAAGCATGGGAAAGATTCTGTTGCTATTACAAAAGAAAAAGGGGAGGAAGAATCACTGAGATAACCGCAACTACTGAGCCACAGGTTTGCTTTCTCATCTCTAGAAAAATCTCCATAAGAATGGCTTGTCATCACCATGACGTAAATAAGAGAAGAAAACAGCGACTTTCATGGACGATTATCCATAGTAACCCATACCTTTACAGTTAGACGATCAACTAAAAGACTGAGGTGTTTATTTCATTGAAGAAGTGATCATGCCTGTGTTCTTTCTGCATTTGTCCCCAGATACCTGTCTATGTACATGTTGTCCACCTAGAATACAAGCTCCCTGGGGGCATACTCTCCTCTGTGTCTTTATGGTCCCAGCTCCTAGAATAGTGCCTGACCCATACTAGACATTTAATAAATGCTTGAATAAGGTAATTTATTCATGTAAGATACCTAGCCCACAGTGGGTGTCAAAAGGCAATCTCCAGGGAGGTATTGATAATTACCTACAAAATTTTATTCCTCTCTCTCCAAGGGAGACTCCTCTTCTGGGAGGGAGGAGAAGGGGCCATAGGATCGGCTATTATGTTCTTGTCTTAGAGAAAGTACACTAAACTAAAATTATATCTATTTCCCATGCTAAATATTATTGGTCTGGGGGTATGATGGTTGGTTTGTTTTTTTCAAGTTTCAGGCCACTTCTTGGTCACTATTCCTTAAGGGGGAAGGGATGACCCCAAGCTTATATTCATAGACTTGACTCTTTCCCATCATATTCTAGTTACACAAAAGATCATCATAAATAAGGAATAGTGACTAAACCCAAGTATTCAGTCAGAGAAAAAACATTCATTTGAGTTCTATTGCTTGGAAAATACCAGAAAATAGAGTGGCTGAGTTCTTTAGATGGGAACAATCTATTTCAACTCAACCAAGAGGCACCAGAATCACTCAAAGTGAAATTCTCCAAAACTTTGAGAAGCAAGTTGGTAATCAGGAAAATATTAGGCTGTCTGTCACTTCCCAAAGCCTTTTAAAAATCTCCATTGGTTTCTCTCCAAAAAGAGTCTAGAACCACACATCTCTCAAAGCAAAAATGAACGATACCTCTCCCCATGAGAACTCTAGCATCAACTCTGCCCCTCACTCAGAGGTATAGCATTGAGCTGCCATTCCTTACAACAAATCCGGAGCCTTGTTTCGGCAGTAGCCTCCTAAATGCCTCAGGTTTGAAACCTGGATTACACTTGTTGATAATTTAGTTAGAGACTCTAAAGGAAATGTGATCTCCTGAGTCTGGAAGTTCTTTCCAATGACATAGATAATGAAGTATCCAGGCCTGCCCAACTTGTGGGACTTTTGTCCATGTCTGCTTTTGCTAGAGGAGGTCCATTAAGAAGACAGGGTTTTTGCTTTCATGGGATACTTAGAGACCTTGAAATTTTCCAAGGGAAATCTAGCCCACTATCCCATATTTGTACAGTTCTGGCCCCAAATCATTGTCCATCCTTGCTCACTGTCCCAGATATACATAGCTGTAACATATTCATGCAATACATATTGTAATTTGAGCCATAGATATTCTTCATCCACTTGGTCTTTCCTGTGTGGATGATCAGGTCTTACTCCTTTGAGTACTTATAAACGTCCTTCTGAGAGCTTTGTAGGTTCTGGGGCTTGATGTAATCCCACAATGTCACTCCTAAACAGGAGTATACCTTGGACTCTCCTCTATCACAACAGAACATTTTGAGCAAACATAAATCTGTTTTCTGCCATAACTATTACTTATAGTTAGAAAATCAATGAACAGGGTTATTTCTGTATTATGTCTTTCTATGAATCTTGAATGATATTGATGCAGGAATAAGAAACACTTGTTATAAAAGAGACTGAAATGTGACATTTTTGTCCTGGTAAATCAGATGCTTTTTCAATCAATAAATACAGCGGTCTCTTAGATGATCCATATCTTTCCATTAATTGTGAAGTGGTAAACATGTAGTCTATCATTGAATTTCACTTGCAAAAACTTGCTTGCTCCCTACTAATATCCTATTCAACTATAATCTAGATTTATATATAGCTGACCATCATAAAGATTTCACATACATAGGAAGAAGAGGCAGATAGGTTGATATATTCTTTCAGTTCATTTTTGGGGATCATAGTTAAATGATTATTTCTATGCCTTTGGTATCTATCCTTCAGATGATTTGTATATGAAAGTCAAGTGAAGCATGTTACAAAAGTAGTTCCTTTAAAAAAAAAAGCCATCATTGAGATGAATTTAACTAGAAAAGGAAGTGAGCAGGCCATTGTGAATATAAGGGGCTGTGATAGGAGGCATGAGTCCCCTGCTTTCTGTGAGGACTACATTCCTCAGAAGGCTCTGCGTTTTTAAAGGTGCTAGGGAAAGCATCATAATGAGTGAGATGTGTGGTTAGAGGAAAGGGAGCGGGGTGGAGGGTCAGCTAGAGAGAAGTGAAAAGAAAAATGCAGGTGGTGTCCTGAGGTTCAGTGATCACTCAGTCCCTGCCAGAAGGAGAAGCAGCTACTCTATATAATACTCTCCAGCTCCTGTGTTGAGAGAAAGCAACAATTCCTGGTTCCTGTGCTGATGCCATACTGTGAATGACAATATTTATTTCTCCTCTGCATCACAGAGACAGAGCAATTGATAGGGAACCGATGCCAATGCTACCTGGGAGACACATGAGAAGAAATGAGTGTGACTATTTAATTCAATATCATGGATGGAACTGGCTACCCTGTTTTCTTTCATTGACTTTTACTGATAATTTGACATGTCACTCTTTTGGTTTGTGAGCAAATTGGATCAAGTTTTGAAGCAGGAAGTTGAATACCTACTAATCCAAAGTCACAGCCCATTAAACTCAGGAAAGGACAAAGAGTTTCTAGAGTCCTATGCAGGTATGATAGGGCCCAGGCTACAGAAATGGAATGACAGATGAGTGGCCCAAATGATGTATTGGTATCCATGAAGTATTCAAAGAAACAGACATATGACCTTAGAGTTTGTAGAATTATTTTCAATGGAGTGTTTTTGCAAAAGGCACAAATTGAACAAGATGAAGGTGTCTTTCTTCACCCCCATGAAATCAGATATTCATCTCTGTAGGACTTGGACTCTTTCAACACAAGTGGTTCTATTCACTCTACCCCTTCTCCACTCCCAGTCTTTTTTTTCTTTAGGAAGCCATGTTAGGTAAGAGAAAAATCTATCTCTATGGGAAGAGGAAGATGGGAGATCAGGATAATGAGACTAGAGAGGAGCTGAGCATTCAAGGGAACTGTCACTGGAGAAACAAATCCTGAGCAATGAATGTAGCATCACTATATAGGACCCTGGGAGAAGGTGACCTACTTGAAAGCAATTAATCATTTCATGACTTTATAAGGACTTGGATACTGACTATTTCTGTGTTTTACTGCATTGGAAACAAACTCCACATTCCTTCTGATATTCCATCTAATTTACCCTATATATCCTTCATATGGCATAGAATTGCTGAGCTTCTTGAGGGTAGGATCTATTTTTACTTTTCTTTGTGCCCTCAGTTTAACACAGTATATGGCCCATAGTAGGTGCTTAATAAATACTAATTAATTTGTTGCCTCTACTTGTTAAATAAAACCTGTTCTATGATTGTTGCTTTGTACACCTGAGCGCTTGTAAGGGGAACTGGATAAGGGAGGGTGAGTTGTTGCTGTTGCCTTGGGATAGGAATAGTGACCTCCAAAAGAGTGTTACCTCTCCGAAACATACTGATGTCCTTCATGTCAGGAAGGGGCCACTGATTCCAAAGTTCTATATGTGACAACTGTCAGAATTCTAGATTTGGGAAGACTTTTCGAGGTTATTTCATCCAACTCCATTTTGCAGGTGAGTCACAATGAGACTTCATCACTTGCCTGAGTTACAAAGCAAATTAATGGACTAGAACCCCAGCCTCCACATGAAACTGCCTTGATATTTTGGCATAGGTGAGACATAGCCTTAGAGAAAGAGTACATATGAGCAAAGACAAATTAAGAACATAATAAATCACTGGAACCACCATCCCCAGGAGAAAGCTACCCAGCCATTATTCAGGACAAAACCTTTATTCTTGGCCTGAATACCCATAAAAAGGAGGGTAAAGAAAGTAGGGTCTCTCTTCTCTTTCCAAATTACCTGGATTGGCTCAATACACTGCCCCAACTCCCTGGATGGTGGCCAGCCCTCCACTCCATGTTATATAGAAGAGTTCTGCATGAAGATGTTATTAGAAGCTGCTACACTTAAGAGGACAGCATCGAAAGTCAACTCTCTTTGGCATTTATGTGAAAACGACTTGGAGCAGCTCAACGTCTCCTAGACACTGATGAGTGTTTTACGGTAATAGACTCCAGAAGTTCTCTGGGTGACGCATAGTGATTGATCCTGAAAACGAACCCTGAAGAAATAAATTGATTCCTCTGAAGCAAGAGAACCATTATTTCTTGACCTTAAAATCTCTAAAATGTTTTAAAAGGAGTTGACTGAGCAGAAAGCATTCAGGATAGTCAGTGGAACTGGAAGTTTTTCCTTCCTTTATTTTCCTTTGGATCACACTGGTGCTCATTCATAAGCTTCAGAGATACAGAAAATAAAAAAATTAAAATGTATGCCCTGCTGCCTGACGTGCTTTCATTGAACGCCTTATTCTAAATAAAGATGCGGTCCTAGAAATATGGAAAGTCAAACTTGGAAAGGCCTTTGCCAATATCTAATTTCAACCCCTTATTTAAGAGAGGAGGAAACTGAGGCACAAATAAGGGAGGTGAGTTGCCTAAGGTCACACAAGTGGGAAGTAGCAGAGACAGAAACAGAACTCAGGTCTCCTAAATTCAAGTTCAGTCTTTTGGATAGTAGGAAGAAGTGGGGAAGATTCCCTCTTGACTCTAAATACAAATAAATACAACCTCCTTATTTTGAAGTCCTTCACAAACTGATTTTAGACTACACTTCTAGGTTTATAGCACAGTCCTCCCCTTCAAATGTTCTACATTCTAGCCAAAATGATTGGTGTACATTTTTTAATCTCCCATCTCCAAACCTTTGCAAAGGCTGTGGCCTCTACCTAAAAAGTATTCCTCCTTACATCTAACTCATAGATTCTATAGCTTTGTACAAAGCTCAGCTCAAGAACTATCATCCTTCATTCTCTAGCGCCCTATACTAAGAAATTACATGGAATCTACTTTATATCTTTCTTGTATTGACTTTTCTGTGTATGTATCGTTTCTAGTCCTAACATATAAGTGGCTACTGGAGGTGAGAAAAGGGGATTTGGCAACTGATTGGATGTTTGGGGTGTTGTTGTGAGATGTGACCTATGAACCCTCTAAGAAGCTTCATGTAGATTTTAAATTTGAGTCATGTACAGAATAAAAGACCAGAGGTGTGTATGTGTATGTCTGCCTCTACTTTCCCCACCACCCCAGTTCACCTGCTGGGCTCAGTTACCTTTGCCACAAAAACTCTTATTTCTATTTTCTATTCTCAACTTCCCATCCCTTGAACCTGTAGGCAATCTCTTGACCCTAACTAGCTGTCTTTGATCTGGAGGGATTCCGGTTAGAATACCTCCACCTTAACCAAGATTCAAATGCGCATTTTTGAACACCCCCATTTCTAGTAGGTCTAACAGAATTAAAGTATAACTGGGTTCTTGATGTTAATCATTCTTAAGAGAAAATTGCTCAGAGATTGGGACTGGAAGATGGGATTGTGGGAGACTCCACGGAATGTCTTTGGGAGCCCTGAGATAGTGACCCTTGGAGACAAAAAAAACTTGAGACTTCTAGGGGAAATGACAAATGCAGAGTTAGATATGGGCCTCATTTTAGAGGCCATTTGATTCAGTCAAGTCAATAAGCATTTATTCAGCACCTACCACATACCAGGCATGAGGTTAAATGTTAAAGACACAAAGAAAAGCAAAAAAACATTCCCTGGCAATAGGCTCACTGTCCAGAAGAAGGGAGATACTAGATAGCCCCACTGTCCTCTGTCCTCATCAGACCATAGCTGGAGCATTGAATCAGGTCTAGATACAAGATTTGAAGAGGGATCATTGACAGGCTAGAAGGCACCCAAAGAAGTGGGGCCAGGATGGTGAGAGGATGGAAAACATGCAAACCATATAATCATTGAAGGTGCTTAGCTGGGGGGAAGGGTCTCCAGATATGTGAAGGGTTACCATGTGGAAGAGAGTTTTGCTTGGCCCTTGGGGGAAGTCACAGATGTTAGAAGCAATGCATTGAAGTTTCCAACTGGCACATTTAGACTCCATATGAGGAAGAAATGAATTAATAAATGAACAAATGAATCAAATGCATTTACAAAATATTTACTATTTTCCAAGCCCTGTGCTAACCATTGAGGACACAGATATTAGATCAAAATAATCTCTCTTTAAGGAATCTCCTTTCTATTAGGATGACACAATACATATAGAAGAGTAGATACTGGCAGAGATTTTTTGGTTTGGTAAGTTAAGGGATGGCAAGTAGAATCACAGATTAACCCTTCCGTAGTAATGACTGCATCCATTTCCTGTATTTCCTAAAGCAAGAGGGAAGTGTTGGGTGGAGTGTGTGTGTGTGTGTGTGTGTGTGTGTGTGTGTGTGTGTGTGTTTGAGGGGGAACAAGGGAGAATATATATGAGGTAGCAAAGTGACTGGATGGATAAAGCATCATCAGGGAAGGTCTTGTTTTGAGTAGGCTAGATGCAGTGGTCTACGTGAGCTTGTATTCACCCACTCACCAGTCAGGACATCTCAGTCCCAAGACAGAGAGTCTGAAAGTTGAATTGATTCAATCCCAGGACATGGCCTCTGGAGGTTCAGAGGTCTGATAGTCTGACAGTACAGTATCAAGGAGGATGACTAGAAGGTGTTTGGTGGGGAGTAGTGGTAGTGGTGGTGGTGGAGTCAGTTGCATAGGATGTGAATCATTGTCCAAAGAAAACCCACCAATCTTCTGATAATTAGGGTTGTCCAGAAATGGAATTGGCTGTCAATACATGTGAGCATCATTTTCATAAAGTTTAATAAAGATAAGAATATAAACATTTGAAATGTTTACTATTGATGTCTTCTTGGTCTTTGTTTCTGTATAGTAACAGCATCCATGATATTTTCTAGTATTTTCATATCTTCCTCACCCTGAGATCTAAAATACTAAATATTTTCTTAAAATTGTTATTATTTTAAACATTCTTTAAACATATTTTGAGTTCCAAATTCTCTTTGTCCCTCCAGGTCATCCCTCACCCATTGAGAAGGGAGGCAATATGATATGAATTATATATGTGAAATCATGGAAAACACATTTCCATATTAGCCATGTTGCCAAAACAAAGCAAGAAAAATAAAGTGAAAAAATTATACTTCAATGTGGACTCAGAGTTCATCAGTTCTCTCTCTAGCATTTTTCATCATGAGTCTTTAGGAATGAATGGCCTTAGATCACTGTGTTGCCCAACTGGGAAGTAGCTGAAGTTCAAATTTTATAGATTTTGGGTGTTCTTATTACTATGGGTGGCATGCAACTTGTGGCAGAATGCACTCCTGCGTGCATGGGAGGATTTCTTTTGCAATTCACTTGGCCATTCTGATTAAACAACTTTGTTCTGTGTTCATTAGTCTTTCAGATAATCTCACTTTTAGAAGAAGAAGAAGATGAGGAGGAGGAGGAGGAGGAGGAGGAGGAGAAGGAGGATGACGGCAGCTCCTGAATAGATGCTTAAACCAAACCCAAATGCCTTAAACCTAGATGTAGCTTTTAGGGAGTACATGCTTAAGAGGAGTCCAGGCTACAAACACTTTGTGAAATCTGTTCTATTTTGTATCTATTTGTTGTCTTTTTGTCATTTTTATTTAAGAATGCTCTCAGGATGGTGTGTCTTTATTTGGGCATTCCACTATGTGTTCTGTAAACATTCCTTTTGCCTACTGCACTTTTCAATCTTTTAGGAGGTGATACTGCTCAGAACTTTCCACTGTTCTCTTGCAAAGTGTTTAACAAACAAATTTATACTCTTTGCTAGGGTTGCCCTTGGCTTCCACTTCTGCTTAGGAAGGAGATCAAGTGTTTGCTGGCTAAGGCAATTTCTCGACACTTTTGGCAGATGTTTTACATCAGCTAAACTTTTGCAGGAAACAGAGATAATCAAGGTCAATATCTTTGCCTTTTTTCCACTTTCCAGGGTAAGAACATCATGTGATATGAATTTTTAGGGGTTTTAAATTGTCTTTATTAATAGTGTTTGTTTTAATAGTGTTTGTACCTTCATTTCTGAACATGTCCTTCCTCCTTGTCCATTCTTCAAAACATAGAAAAAACCCAAAAAAACCAGATCAACACATCAATAAAGTCCGACAGTATAGGCATCTTCCCCCCATTTTACAGATGAGGAAACTGAGACAGACAGAGGTTAAGTGACTTGCCCAAGGTCAGCAAGTGTCTGAGACTGGATTTGAACTCAGGTCTTCCTGACTTAAGGTCCCATGTGTCTTAAGGTACCACTCTTCACTCTGATCAATTCCATGACCAACTGGTGACTTCAGGAAACCAATGATCAGACATGCTTCATGTATTGTTGTTTGTTTGACTGTAACTTAGTAATCATAAGCAGTAATTCTAAGTAGTTAAAGAAAGAGGATTTCAGCCCTTTCCTCTTTGAACATGAATAACTGCATCTTAGAAACTGCTTTCCAGTTAATTTAATTTTTATTTATTTTCTAGTCAAAATAAAGAGTTCCGTTTTCCTTTGTCTTGGTTCTCTTAGGCCTTCCTCACTTCTGACCTTGCCTCTGGATAGATAAAACAGTCCTATTTCTGGTTAATAATGATAAAGTTCTCCATCAAGGCTGAAATGCAGATTAGCCAAGATTAGCTGGTGCAATGTTGAGACAAGGTAGCTGAGGGATAGCAAAGATTCCTCCAAATCCAGAGGCCTTTGGGGGAAGGGCTGCCCAAGGAGCTCTGCTCATTCATGTGCATGTCTGTCTGTCTTGTCCATGCTCTTTTATTAAAGTTTCTGCTGGCTTGATTGGGATCTGAACCTCTCCAGTTTTTTGGAGGGGCCGCAGGCACTGAGAGAAATCCCATAATCACCAAGGAAACAAAAAGCACACAAAAGAAAACAAAAAAAAATTCACAAGGGGAATCAGAACAATTTTGTTACTGCTGTATTAAGTTGAATTTACACAACTGTACATAACAAGTTCACTGCTTCATATACAACTGCCTTTTTGGTGCCTCTTTTTACACTGAACTGTTCATATTTATTGATCATTAAGTTCATAATGAAAAAAGAAAAATAACTCACTCGTTAGAGGTCATCTCTCCCCAGCTCTTCATTCCATTTTACTTTATTTTGCCCTTGTAACCAACAGGAACAGTTAAACAAATTCTTACATTGACTGTGTCCAAAAGTGGATGCCCCATTCTACATCTCCCATTTATTATCTGTCCATCAAAAGCGGGGTCACTTCCTCACTTTACAGATGAGGTAACTGAACTGAGTCTTATTTATTCTATACAGAGAATATTTGCTTCTGGCTGTCTCTCATGCCTGGAACATGATTCCTCTTCAATTCCATCTACTGACTTCTGTGACTTCCTTTAAGTCTTAACTAAAATCCTGTCTTTTACAAGAAGCCTTTCCCAAATGCTCTTAATTTGAGTGATTACCCTCTCTTGATTATTTCCTATGTATCTTGTAAATAGTTTGCATACATACACTTATTTCCATGTTGTCTCTGCATTAAGTTGTGAGTGAGGTCAGGAACTGTCTTTTGCCTCTTTTGTATCCTCAGCATTTAGCACAGTGCCTGACACATAGTAGGTGCTTAATAAATGTTTATCAATTAATCAATTGATTATAGAGTCACTGGGATCTAATGCTGTTGTTTGAGAAAGCAGACCTAAGTTGGGGGTGGTAAAATATCTACTTTTGTGCCCCAAATTAGGAGGAATACGGTAGAGTTCATAGAACCTTCTGGATCTCTTCTCAATCCCTCAGTGATGACAGAGCTTTAACTTTGCGGGTGGTCTTGCTTTCTGGAAACAACCCTAACATCCCTCATGCCACCTCCATTCCCTCTGCTCCCTACTTTGCCCAGACTTTTCTGCAAAGCCTATGTAGAGCATATCACTACTATTCTGTTATATACCAGCCAGCTGCTGCATCCTAAGACTTTCCCCCCACAAACTTGTCCCACCAGACTCTAATCCAGGTAACTTTACCTCAGTTAAGGGGACGGTCACTACAGGAAGGCAGGACATATGGCTTTCAATCCTGGCTGTCACTGGCTAGCTGCATTAACCTTGGGAAATTAATTGAACTTCTCTGGGCCTCAGTTTATTCATCTGTAAAATGAGGAGGTAGCCCCCTTCATGACAGAGGAAAGTTAATAGGGTCAAGATGCATAATAAGATGTATGTTTTTGGATATATCTAATGTGGGCATTTGTTTGGCTTGATGTTGCATATTTGTAAAGATAAAATAAAATGAAGAGACAGAACTAGATGACTCCTAATATCTTTTTTTAGCTCTCTGACATTCAGGAATTCAGACCAACTGGAGATTATGGCTATAAATCCCTCTACTGCAAAAACTGAATGAGTGTACACATTATTTTGGCCTCTCTCTAACTAGGTGACCTTGGGTAAATTATCTACCCTCTCTGAAGCTCAATTTTCTTAATTTATAAAATAAGATAATTTCTAGGAGACCCTTTCCCTTATCCCCCAATCCTGTGATCCCATGGTCCCTTCCTGTCCAGAGCTCCACACTTTGGTGTCAAATAAATTCCATTGTATAGATACTATCAGAGTCCACCACTTTCTTCTTTCCCAGTTTCCTGAATCTTGGAGACTTTTTCTGCCCTGGAAAGATAAGGAACCTCTGGTGGAGACAATTTAGTCTTAGAATCACTAACAACAGAGTGGCAGAGTCCTTTAATGGGGGCAGCTTTCTCCTCATTTGCCTATTGCCTGGATTTGGGTCTTTTCCTTGCCTAGCCCTCTGAGGTAGATCCATTCAGTTCCCTTGGCTTTCCTGAAGAATCTCTGACATTTGACTTAGGCGCAACTTCAGATAGTGATCAGGTACCCTTTTGTTGGTCTGGGCCTGTGATTTCTTGGTGTGGGGAACACTGGTGTCATACGGACCTACCAAATGTCCTTCAAATTATAATGTCCCAGAGTGGTTTGAGAATAGAAGAGAGCTGACCAGTAGGTTTCTTGAATACTGTAAAGTCCTTTCACATCATTAAAAATGCCATAATGCATTTTCATTTTTTAAGGGGGAATGTCTATACCTGAGACTGTGCTTGTATAGTGTAGATACACCCTCAGCATGTCACCTTTAACTTAGAGTTCCAGAGAATTGTCTGAGGGCATTAGAGGATAAGAGAATTGTCCAGGGTCCTACAGCCAGTCTGTGTCTGATGTAGGATCTGCATTCAGCTCTTCCTGGCTCCAAGCCTGGCCCTGTATCTTCCCCACTAAGCTGACTCTCAGAGGAGATGGTATTTATAATAAATTAGCTTCTCTTTCTACTCTTTATTGAATTAGAAGAGACAGACCACTATCCAACAGTATATCAAGCAAGAAGAATTTATTAAACACCTGTTAGGTGGCAGGCATTGTATGAGGTGCTCAGCATAGAGAGAGACAAATAGCAAGCAGTCCCTGCTCTCAAGGAGTTTACATTCTATGGGATAAATAGTATGTACAGATATAAATATATACAATATATAAACAAAATTAATCCAAGGTAATGTGGGTGAAGGGAGGAGGCACTGTTAGCTTTGTTGTTCAGTTGTATCTGACTTTCCATAACCACATTTGTAGTTTTCTTGGTAAAGATACTGGAGTGATTTGTCATTTCTTTCTCCATCTCATTTTACAGATGAGGAAACTGAGGCAAACAGGGTTAAGTGACTTGCCCAGGGTCATACAGCTAGTAAGTGTCTTATTGAACTCAGGAAGATAAATTTTCTTGACTTCAGGCCCAGAGCCACCTAGCTACCCCAAGTAAGTGCTTAGTAAGTGTTTATTGACTGAGGGACTGATTGCTCTGTCCATTGAGCTGAATTTAATAATCTGCTCAATAGGTATCTTCATCCACTTGATGTTTATATTGTAGATGGTCAAGTGAAACTCTTTGAATTATCACAAACTTTGCTTAGGAGGTTGTAGTTGTATAGAGGCAGTGAATTCAAGAATAACTCTCATACAGCAAAGAACTAGAAACTAAGAATGTGCTTATGAATTAGGGGAAGTCTGAGCAAATTAGGGTCTATGAATGTGATGGAAGACCAGTGTACAATAAGAAATGATGAAGGGGATGGTTTCAGAAAAACCTGGGATGATTTCTATGAACTGACACATAATGAAGCAAGCAGAACTAGGAGGACAATACATGATGCCAACAATATTATAAAATGAAACATTTTGAAACAATTAAGAGCTTTATCCACACAATGATAAACCATCATTCCAGAGGACTGATGATGAAGAATGCTGTTCCCCTCATGACAGAGAAATTATAGACTAATTTGTAGAATGAGAAGCATGTTTCCAGATGTGGGTAATATGGGATTTTGCTTCATTTGACCAAATATATTTGTTATAAAATTTTTTCTCTTTTATTTTCTCAGTTGAGAAGAAGACAGGCTGGTTAATTTTTTAAAAATTCATTTAAAAATAAAATTCATACAGAAAAAAAATGGTTTCTGTAACAGTAACCAATTATTTCCTTTTAATATAGAATCAATTTCATCTAAATTTTTTTTTTATTCCTTGCTCCTCACATGCAGTGACTGCTGATTGTTTTTTCAAAGGAAGTATTCAAGATATGTAAACATGGAGTTTTAGTGTCATTTTCAGGTCTTTGGCTTCTTTCCTCTCTTATTCCTGATTCATATTTTTCAATAATTTTTTGAGATCCTTATCTACTCTCATATTTGCATTGAAATCACCAAGGATCAAAGTCTACATTGATTTAACCATACTTTCTAAACTTTTTCTGCTCTTCATTCTCTGCAGCAGATGAAATATTTCCTCATGAGTTCCATGAACCAAGATGGCCAAAAGTCCTGTAAAATGATATTTTTGTTGCTTTTGGACACACATGTAGGCCAACTCTGCCAATTCCTGTTTTTTTACATCTCCAAGGAGAAGTGTGGACTTCACTGAGCAGAAATTCTTTCTTCTTCATCGTCTATAGGAAGTATATCAAGCTTGATTCCATTTGTTTTCTTCAGAAGATGTTGGTTAGTCAGTCAATAAGATCTTGTGAAATGCTTATTCTGTTTCAGGCACTGAGCCAAACACTGAATATACAAAATGGGGAGGGGGAGAAGACTCAGCTCTCAAGGAGTGTATGTTCTAATGATGGAGAAAGTGTAAATATCCAGGCTCATATAAGGAATGAAGTTAATTTGGAAGGGAGAAGGCATTAGCAGGTGAAAAGACTGACAAAGAACTCCTAGAGAAAGGTAGTATTTGCACTGATTCTTAAAAGAAGCTAGAGAAAGAGGTAAAGGGGCAGAGGATGCTAGGCATGGGGGTCAGCCAGGCCAAAGTCACGGAAATGGGAGATGGCAGAAAGAGTGTCACTTTCAAGGAATTTCAATAGCTGGGTCATCAAGTGCATGGGAGGGAGTCAGGAAAAGCAGGACTGTCTTCTTGCAAGTAATGGCTAGTCCAATGGGACAAGGAGCTCACGTTTTGAGTACCAACAATGAAATTAGTCTACAGAGGGTCCAAAAATAGTTTGCTTCTTAACACCATCTGCTCCCCTTTCCACTTCTTTGCCTCTATCACTACAAAAACAGATGGGATGTCCAGAAGAGGAGGGCTATTTTGTGGTTTGGGGTTTTTTTTGTTGCGTTTGAGTTTGGCCATGGCCAAAGAGTCAGTGTTATTCATCTATTTTTGATTATGTCTATCTCTGAGTCTAGATTTGAACTTAAGATCTTCCAGACTCCAGGCCCAGCCCTCCATCCACTGAGCCACGTTACTAGCATTGTCTCCTTCTAAGTACTGCTCCCTTTTCTGAGGGACTTATCCTTTTGTGACCTAATCATTAGAGAAGGTGCCATCTTGGATTTGCAGGAACTATGGAATTCCCTGTGTCTGCTTCATCTGGTCACAGCGATGCTTCAAAAAATAATGTTAAAGCAGGACTGGCATTGTAAAATCTTGTAAAGTTTGTAAAGGACTTTTACATAGTTTATCTCATTAGACCCTAACAACTACCCTGGGAAGGAGGGGCTGTTATTAGCTTTGTTTTATAAATGAAGAAACTGAGACTGAGAGAGATTAAGGAACTTGCTCTAGGCCATATGCTACCAGGCAAGTTCTTCATCCGTAAAATGGGGCATCTGGGTGGTGCTAGAGCACCAGGCTGGAGTCAGGAAGACTCAATTTGAGTTCAAATCTGGCCTCAGATACTTACTAGCTGTGTGACCTTGGGCAAGTCATTTCACCCTGTTTGCTCCCTCATCTATAAAATGAGTTGGAGAAGTAAATAACAAACCAATCCAGTATCTTTGCCAAGGAAACCCCATACAGGGTCATAATTGGACATGACTGAAAGACTGGAAAAGTCATCATCTTTCAGCCATACTGGTGAAGAATTCTCCAAACTTTGCAAGGCAGGTTTATAGATGTCATATTGTGTGGTTCATCATTGGTTATCTATACTCAGTGACTGCCCAGGTAGCCAAGATCTGCCAGAGATGTGTTCTGCCAGAGTAGCCTTGAAGCACCTAGGGCTAGTCTACCCTATGATGAGGCATTAGTGTGGTACTTCAGTGAAGGTTAAAATATTTACTAGTGATTTTAAAATAAATTTTAAAGGATACAATAGTAGAAAAAAGTCACATCCATATACTTGGGTGTATGTATGTACATACTTACATGAATATGTGTAAACCTTAGAAAACATTAATATATGAAAAGCAAGCATTTTTTTCTTTTTGGCTGGGAAGAATGTTTCCTTCTTTTTCTGCCCCCTACTCTTCTCTCTTTCCTTGCCTCAGCACTAAAAAAAGAGTAAATAATGAGCACTGAGATATTTGGACCACTTCCATCTGTAACTTTAAAACCATTTGAGAAGCTTGAAACCCAAAGGTCTGGCAGAATAAAAACCTCAAAATAGGGCTACAACATTTTTTGCAACTTGCAAATACTTCCTTGTTGAACATAAAGAAAGGAGTTTCCCTTGCTGACACATGACTGTAATTCCTTCCCAGTAGAGGTCATTTCTTTTGCTAACAAGCTTGGAATACATCCAGAGACAAAATCATTTCTTCAACTAAATTAAACCTTGAAATGCTGCAACAAAATCATATCAAGAGCCCAAAAGCTGCCAGGGCTCCTAGATTCCAACTGCGGGGACTGTATTTAACATCTTCCCTGTCTCTGCTGCTGGTGGGTTTGATTAGGATTTGATCCTTTTAATATTTTCCTTGTCATAACAACAGCTCTGCTTAATGTCTAAGATAGTAAACATGTCTATGCAGTGACTTGTTAGCAGAAAAAAGGGTAAAAATCCCTTCACTCTTTTTTTTTCAGTCCATCTGCCCAGATGATCATTAGCAGATATTTGAATATTAAATGGAGTTCACGCTAAGACATCCAAATACTATAATGTCTAAGATTCAGAAAGAATACCAACCATTACACTTGGAGCATTCCAGAAATTTGGGGGAAGGGCCTTTAGTAATAAGCATTAAGAAAGCTCTTTATTTTCTGGTGTGTTTGTGTGTGTGTAGGGGAATTTTTCCAAACCGCGGTTTGGGTTAGTCATGCACTTTCTCAAGAGGCAGTAATGATATGGTCATGAATTCTGAAGAGATGATTTCATATTTTCACTGTTATTTACAACTTAACCCCCAGACTCAAGCTGCTTTCCATTACATATTGTTAAATATAGAAGCTCGTTCTTGCCTATTCATTTCTCCCCTTGGGAATTTCTTTCTTTATTTGGCCACCCACACAAGTCCCAGAGTCCTATGTGAGCCCATGAGAAGGTTAGGCACCTATCTGATAAGACCACCCTTTGGTGATTCCTTAAGGTCATTTCAAATCCAGAAGGTGAACTATTACCTGTTGGAATTCTAGACCAAACTCTCAGAAATTAAACAAAAAGTTAGTATCATGTCCTCATAGAAATGTTCAAATTTCACAAAATGATTTTCATAATTCGTATATACTTCCACAGTGACATATACACATGCAAAAACATAAACTTATATACATGCACACACAGAGGCATAGGACATGTTATATAGGTATTGGGCAGTTGGGTTGTAGAGTCTGTCTTCCCCACTCTCTCTCCAGTGAATCATATAGACAGTAAACAGACGAGCATTTAGCCAGTGGAGTGAACTGTCAGCTTGGTTAAGGAATCATCTTCTGTGAAGACATTCAATGTTAAACTCAATCCCCAGGGACCAGGGTTCAATTATAGATAATGAATCCTGTCCTGTGATGCAAAGAGACAGAATTGATTACCACCAGTGAAGCTTCATTCAACCCAAATGACCCAAGGATGACGAATGGCCAGATTAAGGCTGATCTACAGCCATCAGCACTCCAGCTTTGGCCGCTTGTACCTGCTGGGCTGCTCTGTCAGGGTTAGGCACCAAGGACTCGACATTGGGTCTCTGCAAAGAATTTTTACTGATGTTGAGTTCCTAAGGTCTCATGATGGTGCATCCATTTTAGAAGTTTAAAGAGGAATGAAGAAAAATGTTTTTTTCCCTTTTTCAATAGCCTTGGTATTCAAAGGAAAATTACAGGTAAGACAAGACTTTAAAAACCATCATTGGTCAAATTAATTTGATTAGTGAGTGTTAAACTATTCTTCTAATTAGTTAAAATTGACCACATTTACCAAGTATCAGAATGATAAAGATAACTTAATCTTACTAAAATTTTTCTTGTTTTAACACTATTTGGCAAAAATAGAAGATAATGAAATTACAAGTGTTGGATTTCATGCTAGGTCTGGAGTCAGGAAGACTTGAGTCCAAATTCTGCCTCAAACATTTACTTAGCTGTGTGATCCTGGGCAGGTTACTCAAGTTCTCTCAACCTTGCTTCCCACATCTGTAAAATGGGAATTACAATAATACCCTCTTCTCAAGGTGGCTGTGAGAGTCAAATAATATTTGCGAAATACTTTGCAAACCCTAATCACTATAAAAGTGCTAGTTATTTTTTTACTAGTCTTTTTCCTTAATGAAAGGGCTCAATTAAATATCTTTTTCTGTTATTTTCTGCAGTTGGCCTTTCTCACTGTCTTCATCTATTAGTCCCTTCCCCTTTGAGATTGTTGCCCACCTACTCTGTATTTGTGTTGTAGTACCTAGCTATTTACATATGGTCTCCCCCATTAGAATGTAAAGTCCTTGAAGACAGGGCTATTTTCCCTTTTTTTTGGTAGCCCTAGCGCATAGCACAACCCCCCTCTCCCCACAGAGTAGATGCTGAATAATTTTTAATTAAGTTATTGATAGTGAAAATCTACTGCAATCGATTCCCCCCCTCCAACAATGAAATCTCCTTTGAAGTGTATTATTGATGTCTTTTGGATTTTTAAAACTAGCACAGTGATGTCTTGATGCAACTGCTACCCTACTGTTGAATCCTCCTTTGTATCTATGATAAATAGTGAATCAAAACAGCCACTGCATCTGACAGTGGATGCAACATTCTGTACTCCAAGTCCCCTCCCACTTTAAGGAAAAGGGGTGGGAGAGCTAACTTGCTTTTCTTGGTTATGAAGGACTATGTATTGGCTCAGTTTGAGGGGATATATATGTGTATGTAGACACATACAAATATAACATCTATATGTATATTTATATATATAATACATGTAAGTATACAAATATATATATGCTAAAATATGGATATATCAAATGATTATAATCTAAAAAAACAAAAGACAACATTAAAAAATATAGCTAAGCACAACAAACCAACAACGTGTCTACATCTGTGCATGTATGCACCATTCTGGTCCCATAGTCCCCCTTCTCTAGCAAGAGAAAAGAATTGTATTCCATCACATGTTCTCTGAACCAAAATTGGTCATTAGATGCTTGATTTTTCAAAGCTTTAAATAGCAATAATTGACTAATTTTTAAAAAAATATAGCATGGATGAGAATTTACTGACTTCTCAAAAACCCACGATGACCAAGAGAAAAAGATTAATTGTAGAGTTTTTGTCATTTTGAGTAGGCTTTTCACAATAGGGTTGCCATGTACAGTTTAAGTAAACTCAACCATGTGCTGATTGACTGAGTAACATCTGGCTGGCCCATCCGACCACCCAAAAGTAAGTTGTCCAGTAGCCAACTTGAAATGAAACTGTAAGTATATAAAACTTGTTTAAGAAATAATAAACTTTACATACAAAAAATAATAGATTCTAAGCCCCAAGCTACTTGAACTGGCAGAGGGATCATGTATGGGGAGAAGGAGCAGCACAATCACTAGATTTCAAGATAGCCAAAGGGAAATCTGTTGGCACTTGAGCAGGATATTTTTGGGAAGTCTGCCAACTCTCCAGGCAAAATAAAATATGACTATGGAAAGAATAATCTTTCTCAATGTGAGGTGGTTCAAGCAATAGGAGCACTGAGCTGGGAGGTGAAATGTGGCTGGAGCAAGAAAATCTTCCTCATTCTTAAGGGGAGAATAATGCCCACTTTGGTTCTGAAGGAAATTATTCAAGGTTCCACCCCCACTTCCATTTTGTCACTCTGCAAGGATTCATGGTTGTTGAGAACTTTAGGGTCTGAGAGACCATCCAGGCATTAACCACTCCTCTTCCATTTTGTATTAAGACTGTGACTCAAGAGAAGGGATAAGCATTTATGAAGCACCTGTATGCTGGGTATTGTGCTGGGCACCATAAATGAAGGTTGCCTGATGTTGTCTCTAAGGAGATAAGTCAGGGAAAGGCCCCTTAACTGTGTGTGACAATCTGGTCCTATCCCAGACCAGCTCTCAGTAGCTATGTTATCTTGAGTTTCCCCTTTTATTAGGATATGTCTTTTGAGGTCAGGGGTCTGTGTAGGGAGGGTGGATTTGGGTATGGGGTGGTAGGAAGCAGAGACACATGAATTCAAGAAGTCATAGATCTAGAGTTAGGAGGGATCTTAGAGGATATCTAGGTTAACCCTCTCTTTTACAGATGAGGAAACTGAGGCCCAGAGAGGCCAAGAATTTTGCCTGCGTTTGCACAGGGAGTAAGTGAAAGAGATAAGACTTGAACCCAGGTCCTCCACCTCCAGAACCTATACTCTTCCTACTGCACCACACTACCCTTCTTGCCTTTGTTATCCACACATTCTCTAAATCAGGGATTTTAAGACTGGAGATGGAGAACTAGTTTTTTAAAGAATATTTTGATAATGATATTTCACTGTAATTGTTTCCTTTGGTAATCCTATGCATCTTGCTTTATGCATTTAAAAACATGATTCTAAGAAGGAATCCTTTGACTCCTTCAGACTGACTACCCAAGAGATCCAAAATATGAAAGGGGTAGAACCCACGCTGTATGGAAATATGCGTAAAGATATTTTGGGCATCATTCTCATAGAAAACATTAGAATCATCAAAATTAACTATTAAAATAACCTACTGAAAAAGAAACCAAGGCTCAGACAGATTGAATTCCTTGTCCAAGGTTGTCCAATAAGGAAGTGGTAGAGCTGGACTCAAGTGGTCTCGGCTATCTTATTGTAACATCACCATGCCTTAGACACCTTGGCTCTGTAGCTCTCTTCACTGCCCTAGGGGCAGAATCAGTGTGAAGAGTACTTACCCCAAATTCAGTCCAATAGAATGGAAAGCTTATGGAACTGAGAGTCAGAGGACCTGAGAGGAGTAGTCTTTGATGGAGGGGGAAGGATGGAGAGAGGGATGGGCTTTCCCCTGAAGGTTATCAGTAAAGACTCCATGGTGACAATTCCAATAGATGTTCAGACCCATCCTTCCAAATTCTGATATTTTGTGATAAGTGGTCTTTATCTTTGTCTCGCCACTAGAATTCGATGACTGGAAGAGAGAGTGAGACTGATGACTTTGTGCAACTCTGCCTCACTTAAATCCAATTCATGTGCAAGTCAAGATGTCATTAGTTGTCTTCGAAAATGAAAGATAAGCAGCGAAAATTTTGTAATTTCGATCTTGTGAGTTCAAAGCCCAGCTTGGCTCCTTACCTTTGTGCAATTTTGGACAAAGGCTTCAGTCCTCTAAGCCCTGACTTCTTACCCTGTCCATACATGCAGCAGCAACATGACAACTGGGCAGCTGGCTGGGTCTTGTGATTTCCTCAACAGCTGGATGAACTGGCAGCAGAGGAGCTTCATTCATCTAACCCAAAGTATGCCAGGAAATGTTTGGGTAACTGAGATAAGGAGGTGACTCAATGGGAAGGATGCTGCATTTGGAGTCAATCACTCAGTATTTGTGTGATCTCAGACAAGTCATTTCCTTTTCTGAGCTTCAGCCTTCTCATCCATTAAATGATAAGGTTGGGCTAGATGGCATTTATCGGTGACTTGAAAGCATAGATGACCTACTCATCAACTGGGAGATGCAATAATATGAGAATAACTCTTAACATGATGGGCAATAGAGTCAGGCTCTAAACAAATCTTAACAGGTTAGAGTACTGGGCTGAATCTAACAAAATGAAATTCAATAGAGATAAATGTAGAGTCTTATATGTAAGCAGAAAAAAACAATTTCCAAAGTCCAAGATGGTGAGGAATCAGTTTGTTTTAAAAATATCCAGGAGTTTTAGTGGCCCACAGGTTCCCCAGCCAGAAAAGCAAACAGCATCTTGGTGAACGTGAAGGAAGATGCTGGTCCCACCATCCTCTGTTCTCCTCAGATTGCCCCTAGATGATGTTCAATGCCTGGAGCCACAGTGTCAGCTTGTATAACTGGAGTATAAGTGAAAGACTTTGAATAGATGTCTGGGACTAGGTTACTAAGCCTGGACAAGGCTTGCTTGTTGTCTGCCCCGCTGAACTGGGGCTATCTCTTGTCTCTTTTTTGTATCCCCAGCTTTGCACAGTGCCTAGCACACAGTAGGTGCTTAATTAATGTTTATTGTTTGATTGAAGAGAAGATTTGGGGGTAACCAGACAGCTCAGTGTAAGTATCTGAAGGATGACCATGAGAGGGATGAGACCTAATTTTTGACCTGGTGTGTGTGTCCTCCCATCTGTGCTTTAATTTTCTTTATGATTCTCCTCTTGGCTAAGACTATTAACATAGAAGAGTTAATGAATTTGACCTTGGCCGTTACCTTTATGCCTGGCTGCAATCCTTCTGGAATGGGAATAAGGCTTGCAGACACACTATCGATATGGCGGCATGAAGATATATGGTCTGACTAGATAGCTGGAAATTGTGATTGGGAGAGCAGTTTCTGGAAGGTGGAGCATCCTTCTCTGAGAAAGGAAAATCTCATGCACATTTTCTTGTACTTAAAAAGAGGAAAAGGGAGCTAGCAGAGGTAGTTCTGGCTGGGAGGCAGGACACCTAGGGGTTAGCTGGTCTCTAATTAGCTGTGTGGCTTTGCATATGATGCCTCTGGACACCAGGGTCCTGAGAATGCAGCGGGGCACAGTGTCTGATGCTGATGAAACATTAATGGGACAAGAATTGGAGAAGGTCACCAGGCTAGTAGAGAGGCAGGGGGACAAAGAGGCTCTATCTGGACCTGCCTCTGAAACCAACAAGCTGTGTGACTTCAGGCAAGTTACTTGTCTGGGCTGTGGGTGTCACACCAAATGCTATGGAAAAAATGAGAAGTTGAACTAAAATGATTTCTAAGACCCCTTCCAGCTCTAAGTAGGCATTAATAACTAATATATGACAAAACACTTTGAGGTTTATAAAAAATGCATCATAATATCACAGATTTGGACTTTAAAGGGACCAGGAAGACAATTGAATCCAAACCTCAGGTCTGACAGAATATTATCTGATTTGATACTTAACACCAATCCTGTGTTATCCTCATTTCAAAGATGAGGAAATCAAGGTTGAGAGGTTAAGTTGCTTGTCCAGGGTCCCACGGTAGTGAGTATCTGAGGAATGATTTGAACTCAAGTCTTCTGGTAGCCTACCATTATGTCAAACTGCCAGCTCTGGGAGTCCACAACTTTCTGTTATTACAGCTATTCTGTTTTTAATATCCTTCATAAATGTATAATTTAAAAGTAGCAGCACCATCTTTTCATCCTGTGGCAGTGATATGTTTGATTGACTAGAGATGGACTCTTAAAAAATTCCCATTTTTTGCCTCCAAATTTGGAAGGACATGAGTTTTATCAAATAACCAACTTCTTGGCAGAGGCATAAAAGAAAGTCAATTGTGAGCCCCACTTTGATTTTCTTAAAATAAAATGATTGAGTCTTGGAAACAATTTCAGGGTAGATAGAAAGAAACTGAAAGTCAGGGGACATTAAGGTTACTGGAGTCTACAATCAGGAGATTCTACCTGTATGTTTGTGGTGGAGCCCTTGAGAATGCAATTCCATTCATTAAGAGGAATCTAATTAGTTCTTACTATGTGTCCAGCACTGTGTATATAAAAAAACCAAATATGGTCCCTGCTTGCAAGGAACTCACAAGCTAATGAGGGAGATAATATGCAAATAACTATGTGTATGTGTGTATATATGTATGTATATATGTATGTATTTGGAGCAGCTAGGTGGTGCAGTGGGTAGAGCCCCGGGCTTAGAGTCAGGAAGACTCATCTTCCTGAGTTCAAATCAGGCCTCAGTCACTTACTAGCTGTGTGACCCTGGACAAGTCACTTAACCTTGTTTGCCTTTTCAAAGAACAGCAAAGAGGATGATGTCACTGGATAGGAGGAAAACATCAGGAGACTGGAAGGGCAGAAGGGGACTAGGTTCTGAAAGGCTTTCAAATACAAGCATTTCATATATGATTATGGATATATCACCATATAGGAAACCTACTAGTATTGTGGTGGGGAGGGGAAGGTAACCTGGTCAGACCTGCACTTTAGGAAGATCCCTTTGACAACTGAGTTGAGGGTAGACCAGAGTGGGGAGAGATTTGAGGAAGGGAGATCCACATCCAGGTGTGAAGTGATGGAGATCTACACTAGCAGAGAAGGTGGTCAAGCTAATCTTCTCCCTTCCTCAGGGCTGGAGATTGGGGGAGGAGGAAGCAGGAAGTTACTTCTCCCCACTTACCTGGTATAAATGACCTGCCAATATCCACCGGAGGCAAAAATTTCAACTTACTGTTACTATTGCTGCTAACTACCACCACCACCAATAGAAGTGGTAGTAGTAGTAATACTAGCAGTAGTAGCAGTAATAGTGGTAGTAGTAGTAGTGGTGGTGGTGATGGTGGTGGCGGTGGTGGTGGTAGTAGTAGTGGTGGTGGTAGTAGTACTAGTAGTAGTAGCTAACATTTCTATGGCATTTTACTTTAGAAAGACCAAGGTAATCTTCCACTAGAGATTGCTGAAAGTACACTTTTCTGCATACAGTTCTTTGTAACAAAACATTAATTCTGATGACATGCACTTTTCCTAACACAGTAACCATGAAATGACCCATAAAATGTAGGGGAGAGGAGAGGCAAGGAGGGAGGAGAGAGGCAGGGATGTCAGAAGAATCTGGAGATAAAAAAGTAAAAGGGGGAACCTGCCATTTCTAATCTCCCTTTTGGCTCTGTGGTTGAACTGCTCCCTGACGAGAAGCACATGTCTTGGAGTGAGTCCTGCTCAGGGTAGCTGAGCTTAGCCCAGCCCAGCCAGACTCTCACCTGGTAGGAAGTCTTGGGGGTGGGCCTCTCTCAGAGCTTTGGTGAGGGGGGAGGGGAGTGTAGGGGGTGATCACTATCTCATTTACCCACAAGCTTTTCCTTTTTTGTTTTTCAATTCCCTTATTATGCACTTAAGAAGTTACTTTAGCACTTTCTGGAGCAGGATCAAGAGCACTTTTTATAAATACTTTCTTCCTTTTTGTGGACATGACAAATCATTGATTCTTTCATGCTGATTTTACACATTTGGGCATAGAGCCCAAAGGTCTTGCACTGCATATTTTGGGGATATATTTGCAACACAAAACTTGGATTTAAAAGGCAACCAATAGAATTAGGCAATGAAATCGTGGGGAACTCTTTCCTCTACAACAGCAGGATGAACAACAGCAGGAATAAAGCACCCAGTAGAATATCAGTCTCTCTGCTTTTGGCAGAGAGTTCCTCAAATGAAGCTTTTTCACTATTATATCACTGGCTACTACATGTGCCAGGAATTTGATCTGTTCCCCAAAGTCCTCATCTATTTCCCTTTTCTGTCCTGGTGGTCTGTAGTTTAGTGCTGGGTTTCATCCCATAAAGTCCCAATACCTTTGGGGCCAGATTTGCCTATTGTGTTACCTTGTTGGTTACCTAAAGTTTAGGCATGTATTTATAGACACCTGCAGTCATGGGTTTTCATTTATTTGTTTGTTTGTTTATGGTGGCCACTAGTAATCTTTAATTTTTTGTTTGTTTGGGGTTTTTTTTTTGCTTTCTTAAGTATTTTATTTTCCAATTACATGAAAAGGCAATTTTCAAGATACATTTTTCGTAAGATTTTGATTTCCAAATTTGTTTCCATTCTCCCTTCCCTCCCTCTCTTCCCAAGACAGGAATCTTATATAGGTTATAATGTGTAATCATGTAAAATATATTTCCGCCTTAATCATAATGTGAAAGAGGAAACAGCAAAAAAAGGAACCCCCACCAAAATCCCCAAATAAAGTGAAAACAGTATGCTTCAATCTACATTCAGAATCCATCAGTTCTTTCTCTGGATGTGGATAGCATTTTTCATCATGAGTCTTTTGGAATTGTCTTGGATCACTCACTATATTGCTGAGAAGGGCCAAGTCAGTCCTAGTGAATGTTGCTGTTACTATGCACAGTTCTCCTGGTTCTGCTCTCTTTACTCAGCATCAGTTGATATATGTCTTTCTATGTTTTTCTGGTCTACTTGATCATCACTTTTTACAGCACAGTATTTTTCCATTACACTCATATGCCACAACTTGTTCAGCCATTGCCCAAATGATGGATATCCCCTCAACGTTCAATTCTTTGCCACCTTGAAAATAGCTGTTGTAAATATTTTTGTACCTGTAGGGACCATGAGTTTTATTACTGTTTCTTTTCTTAGATTTGCCACCCATGATTCTCTGGGTATCTTAGCTGGCATTCTTCCTGCTTTGTGACCACTCTCTATAGTATCTAATTTAAGAAATATAAATAAGTAATCTTTTCCTTCTATCCATTTTAGTGTAAAGTACTTTTTGACTGTATTTACAAATTTGATGACTTTGGAGATGATCAAGTTCCACTTTCTAGATCTGACAGATAAGGAAACTGAGGCCCAGAGAGGATACGTGACTCTAAAATCCCTTCCAGCTCTAACTTTTATGACAACTGAATCATATAGACCTCAAAGGTATCCCAGAGCCCATTCATTCCCCCTCATATTACTGATGAGGAAACTGAGACCCAGAGAGATTAAGTGACTTATCATACAGGGAGTTTATGATGGGGAATTTGTATTCGGTTATCTTTCCAGAGTCAGTGCCATTTCTTTCACATCATATTGCCTTATGGTGGTACCTGCATTTTCTTGCCTGAGCTCTAGAACACACAGGTCTCTATTGAGGAATCTTTGGTCTATCAACAAACCAGTGAGTACAGAATCAAGGGGATGCAGTTGAAGGTTGTTGCATCCTATCTAAATCTAGTTTTAAGGGGCACTGCTGCCTCCATGATATGGACCAAAGAGGATGCATGCATCTTCTGCAGGTCAACAGATACCTAGACTGAGGTCTGCCAGAAAAAGTACTTATAATCTTCCTAGACTATTTCAATCACTTGGACAGCAATGCATTCAAATGTGCTTAGCAAGCCCCTTTCTCTATCGCTTCCTGTTTGGGTGAGTCTTTTCACTGAACCTGTTTTGCTTCTGTTCCTCTGTTCAGCCAGACTCCTTCCCTCCCAGGGAGGACTTTGGGAGAAATTAGACCTGATGTCTATCCTCAGACTTAAGAATGTGGTAAATTCTCAAACATGTGTGGTTTAGACAGTAGGATGGCTAGACAAATTGGAATTTGTAAACTGAAAAATTGGAGTTTGAAAAATGTTTTAAAATGCATTAAAAAAAACTTTATAATATTACAAAGGAAACCTATTCTATTGAAATACAATGATCAAAAAATTTTAAACAGGTTGTTGAACCTCAAATTAAGAGTTCCTGCCCTAAGCAACTGGTGAACGAGGTAAAGTTTATAACTCATGGAATTTAGAATTGAAACTCACATAATTCTTCAATGACTTTTCATCAATCTCTTCTTTACTGAGTTCAGCGAGCATTTAGTAGGTGCCTACTGTATGCAAGACACTGTGCTAGGTGATGAGAACGAAAAGATGAAAAGTAACATGGTTCTTGATCTTAAGAAGTTTATAACCCAAATAGGATGTTGTCTACAAAAATAAAGACAATGAAAAGTAGGCTAGGAGAGAGAGAAATCCCAAGTACTCTATGAAACTTAGAAGCAGATGATAATAGCTTCATTTAGGGCAATCACGGAAGACTTCAAGCAAGAAGTGACATGAGTTGGGTCCTGAGAGTTGGGTCTAGTTTTCAATAACTAGAGAAGGGGAGGGAACGCTTTCTAGGTATGGAGACAGAAGAGGGGCAAGTAGTATAAGATCAAGTAAACAATGAATTTGTTTGGGAAACAGTGTGTGAAGGAGAATCATGTGGTATTTATTGACTATATTCCTCTCACTCCTGAGGCACTCTGATGTGATACCTCACCCACTTCTGCTCTCCCTATCCAGTTCTCAGGCTCCAAAATACCTCCCAACTCCTTCTTCCCCTCTATCACAACTCTTAGTCCCTCAGTGTCCTATTCGCGGCTAGCTATCAGGAGGGAAATAAACTAAGGTCTACAAGACTAATAACAGAATTATGTTACCTTATCAAATGTTTTAAAAGAGGATGATTATTAATTCAAAAGAAAAAGTATCTCTCAGAGTTCTAAGGATATTCCTGAGGGGTTGGGGATACTGCTTCTCTAAAGCCTACAGCTCAAGATCCCATTCTGGTATGGTCTCTTCAATGTTAACTACCAGTAATGAACTGAATCCAGTGAGCAGATATTCATCAGGATGATTGGAGATAACCCAGAATGCACTGGGAGACCTTAGGCCCTTTAGGCCAAGGTCTTTGCAAGTACTCACTTAGGGTGAGGTAATGCCCATTCATTGAATAGGCCTGTTAAGAAGTAGCCAGGGCATGGCCCCTTTAATGAGGCTAAGAAAAAGAAAGACTTCAGGCTGGGAGGGAAACAGCAATATTTTCTATTGATAATCACTTTAAAGCTAGGAGGGTCCAGAAGAGCCCTTAGACAGGGACCCATTGGCGTCCCAGCGTCAAAGAGCAGTAGGTTTAAGGTTTTGGGAAAGGACAGGATAGGACAGGACAGAGGAAAGGAAAGGAGAGGAGAGAGAAAAGGAGAGGGGAGAGGAGAGAGAAAAGGAGAGGAGAGAGGAGAGGAGAGGGGAGGGGAGGAGAGGGGAGGAGCCAGTAAAACCCTAGTCAACTGGGCATCTTATGGCCATCCAAATTTACCTTCCTTGGACAGGAGAAGGAAGGGGAAGGGGAGGCAGACAGGAGAGGAGGAGTTGAGTTACCCAGCTAACTGAGTCCCCATTCAGCCAGCTGCGTCTATTCACAGAATTGTGTTCGTCCTTTGCTGCTGGAGAAGACCATGATAGCACTGTCTTCAGCAAAGGATGACTACACCAGTGATGAACTTTCCAGTTTTATTTAACCAATTGACATTAATTTGCTTTTATAAAAAGGTATTTACTTCACAGATATAGCAAGAACAGAATTCCAAACATATCTTCCCAACCCCTGAAGATACATTCTATCCGTAGTACCTTGGTTCCTGGGAGTGGAATCAGACTTTAACCCAGTTTCTAACCTAGTCTTCCGAGGATGACATCAGTGTCTCTCTGCATTGAGCTGCCTACTGGGCATTGCGGCTCCCTCCTGGGTGTTCTACCACTAGGCACTGAATCTCTCTCTGGAGGGTTTGCAACAATGTAGCTGTTCATATCCTGTCTAATATCCAAAAGGGATTCAGTGGTTAGTAAACCACTCCCTTAAAGAGGAGGGTTACAGCTTTCATCAGTCACTCTCATTCTCCTTTGGGGAAGTGTTGTGGTTTGTAAGCCTCTCCCCTGAAAGGAAAAGTTTGCAGCCTTCCTCAGGTTGTTTTCTCAGTCAGTGGCTGTGAAGTGTTTTACCTCTTCCTAGCAGACAACCAAAGAGAGCAGCTGCACGTGCTAAGGTCACATGTGCTCTTTCCACCTCTTCTTTTATAAACTAACCTCTACTCTTTTGTGTCCACTGGGATCCTCAGTTTAGCCCTTATCTGACTTAGGGCCAGATGTTCATTTTAGTTCTTAGGTCATGTTGTATCTTCTCATAAGCAAATATCCCTAGGGTTTAACCTCCTCAAACTAAAAAGAAGCTGAGTGATACTGTGCAGAAGAAACTGCCTAACTTCCCCTCTTGCGCTCCTCTGTTCTATGCGCGTTTGCATAACAGTTGAGCTAGACAGGGAGTGAAATGGCTGCTTTTCTTTGTCCAGTTTTCTCCAGGAACAAATCTCTATCTCTTCTATCTCTCTGGACTCTCTACATATGTATATCTCTTGTTTGTTGATTAGAAAGCATAATTCTCATTGACTCCAATGGCCTAAACAAATCTCTATCTGTTCTATCTCTCTGGCATCTCTCTCTCTCTCTCTCTCTCTCTCTTTCTCTCTCTCTCTCTCTCTCTGTCTCTGTCTTTCTCTGTCTCTCTCTCTCTCTGTGTCTCTATCTATATCTATGTATAAAGATATAGATATGTATACCTCATTGTTTGTTAACTAGAAAGCATAATTCTCATTGACTTTAAAACCCAATGGCCCAAACAAAATGGTATAATGAATCACTCCTTTTTCTGAACAAGACTTGGATAAATAAGGTAAAATCTCGAGAGCTCTTAAAATTACTTCTTATGCAGAAGTCAGATCACTTTTCAGCTCAAAAATTGCCAGTGACATTCTATTGATTTCTAAGTAAAATTCATTTTCTTGACATTCAGGATTATCCAAAACCTAGGACCATCCTAATTTTCCAGCTATATCTTATGTTACTCCTCTCCACACACTGTGTACTCCAGCTAAACTGGACCACTCTCTGTCTCTTCAGTACGTCATGTGCCCCCTGGGTCTTTCTTAAGCAGTTCCTCATTCTTAGCATAGAGAGATATTAAGCTGGAATGCCCTCCCTCCTCCTTTTTGCTTGCTAAGTGAGTAACAGTTTACAAGCATATTATATGTTGCTCTGTGAGAGAAGGGATGGCTTCATTCTTTGTACTTGGGCCACCAATGTGTAGCACAATGCCTGGATCATAGTAGGTACTTAAATGCTGGTTTTACTGAGAGCAGGGATATCTCACTGTTTGTCTTTGCATTTCCAGTGCCTAGTATAGGCCTGGCCTCTAGCAGGCACTTAATAATAAGCTTGCTGATGGATTAAAAACAAGGCCTTTCTTCCTTGTCTTCACAGGCCTTCTGGATCCACAAAATACCCCCTCAAAGGAAATCTTTCTAAGAAAGGGCCCTTTATATAGGACAGTTTTATGACCCTCTGGGAGACAAGCTTCAGAGGGCTTGGCTAGAGAGGAAGTAGGTCCATGAGCCTGAGCTGTCATTGAGAGTCTGCCTTCAAGATGCTGTGGATTAAGCCTGGAAGTCTATGATAAAAGCTTGGCTCCAATTTATGATTGTGGGAGCATTTTGGAAGCTCACTCAAAAAATTTCAAAAAGCATAAACTCATTATTGACTAATAGACATTTCCTCTCTCACAGAAACCTCAGGAATTTTAAAAACAGCTCTGTGGGCGAGAGAAGTTGGAAAAATCCAAGTCTGATTTTGCCTTTCCCATGAAGTCCCTGTTACGTCAGCCTCTTCTCATTATTAAATTTTTTTCTACCATGAGCTGCAAAAGTCTTGTGCAGCCAAGGGGCTGATTTTATCATCAGGATGGAAGAGGTTACTTACTGTCCATCCCTTAGTGTTAGAGGGAATCAAAAATTTGCTGGTTTAGTGAGGCTCTGATGGTTGGGACAATAACAGGTCCTGAGTGTCAGCCAGGCCTTGTGTCATCTTACAGGAGAGATATACTTTAACTTGGATCTGACCCAGAAATCTGGAAGAATCCATGAGGCATTTTATCAACCCAGTAGCAACATACTCCAAAGACTTTTTGTTAAAAGAAAGATAGAATGGATTGAGAGCTGAAAGTGACCCTGGAGGTCATCAAGTCCAACCCATTTTATAGATGAGAAAGCTAAGGCCCAGAAAAATGAATTGACTTGGCCAGGGTCACACAGTTAATCAGTATCTGAGCTAACATTTGAACTCAGGTCTTCCTAACTCCAAATCCATCACTCCATCCACCATCCCAAACTGTCTTTCAGGCAATGTGAACTATTTCAAAACAAATCATCATAGTAATCTAAATGTCCCCCATGCCAGGCTCCACAATCAGTCAAAGCATTGTCTGGAGTTGCTAGAGACCTGTCCAGAGTAGGAAAAGAACAGATCTTTTATCCAGCATCATTTTTTTTAAAAAGCATTATATTGCTAGTTTCTGTTTTAACATCATTGTAATTTGCCATTATATCCCTTGCTACTTGCCCACCCAAAAAGCCAACAAAGAATAAAAAAGAAAAAAGGGGGAAAGCGGTTGAGCAAAACTAACTACATCAACCAGTCAGTGAAAAGTCATTCATTAAGGTTCACCAAGAATGAGGTTCTATGCCAAGCCTAAGGAACCCAAAGAAAAGTAGGAATAAATCCTGCCCTGGAGGAAAATATATTCTAATGAGGGGGAGATGTAAATAACTAGGTACAGATAAGATAAATGCAGATCAGCACTTCAGCATTCAGACCCCAGCTGCTCAGATAGGGAGAACCGAGCCCCAGGTCTTCTGAGGGTTCTGAAGACCTAGGAGGGAGGAGCCTGGGGAGGTGGACATCAGGGCAAGAGCTCAAGAGACTCAAAGCAAGACTAAGCAGGGCTGACTGCCCCTCCTAAAAGCACAGCAGGAGATAGGGTTTGGACCTGGCCCAAAGCCCCATTTTGGGGAACAAAGGCAGGCTAGGACAGTAAGTCAAAGAAAACTTCCCAAATTACTGCAAATCCAATTCTATAATCACTTTAAGAACAAACTCAAAAGAAAAATAATGAATTTTCCATAAGGACTACATGAATTTTACATGAACAAAGCCTTGAAACAAGAGACAAAAATGAAGTAAACTCAAGAAAAGACTTAGAGAACCATAAGTATATTAGAAGAAAGAGTGGCTAATCTTACCCAAGAAATGGAATCTCTAAAAACAAGGAATGATCAAACAGAAATCAGTGACTCCATGAGATAACAAAAAAGATTTGAACATTATATGTAAAGAAAAACAGCTTTTAAAGACTTAAGAACTCTGATCAAAGCAACAACCAACCATTTCTCCAGAGTGCCCAAGAGGATGCATTTTATCCATGTCCTGAGAAGACTGTCATGGACATAAGGTGCAGATTGTGTGCGTTCATTTTGCTTGACTGTTTATTTGTTACAAAGGGTTTTCTTCCCTTTCTTTCTCTGAGTTAAAAGGGTGGGGAGCATGGGAAGAGGGAGTAGTACTACTAGTAGTAGTGAGGCCAAAAAGAAAAACATGGACCATTGTGATATTTCTTAAAAATACCCAGATGGGAACAGAAAGGAGCATAGAAAAACTGGACAGTTTTGAAAGTAATGTGTAGAATTTGTTATATACTTTAAAAAAAAAAGCAAGTAGTCTGAATGAAGATTCACTCTTTCATATGAAATCTTTTTTTTGGTTTATTTTCAGTGGATAGAAGTAACCTCTTTTTTAGTGTTTAAGTTCAGAATTTTTAAAAATTGAAGAGATACATAGTAAGGTTAGGAAGGACTCTTAGAAGGGGAAAGCAGAGGAAAGGAGAGACTTTCTGCTAAAAGTAGGATTTTAGCAAAGACCTAAAGGAAGCCAGGACAGAGGCAGTTCTAGGAGGGAGAGCATTCCAGACATGTAAGAGAGACTATGCAAAGGCATGGAAGTGGGAAATAGTGCTGTGTTTGTGTGAGGGGCAACAAGCATGCCAGTGTGGTGGGATCACAGAGTGTGTGGATGAGAGTAAAGTGTAAGAAGACTGCAAAGGACTGAAAGGGATAGGATAGGAAGAGTTTTAATTGTCAGAGGACTTTATAAAATCATGGAGGTAAAAGAAAACCACTGGAATTTACTGAGCAAAGGCTTGACAATGTAAGCAGATGTATTGGAGAGGAGAGAAATTTAAGGAAGCAGAGCAGAGCAGAAGGCTACTGAAGTAGTCCAGGCATGAGATGATGAGAGGCTGAACTGGTCTGTGGGCTACTTGAGCGGATAGAAAGGAGCTGTGGGAAAGAAAAAAGTAACCTGATTTGATAGTGGATTCACTATGTAGGGTCAATGTGAGTGAGGAGTAAAGAATGATGCCAAACCTGGGTGACAGAATTTGACAGTACGAGGAAGTTTGGAAGAGGAAATGGTTTAGGGAGAAAGATAAGCAGTTTTGTTTTGGAAGTTCTGAGTTTGAGGTGCTATAAATGTGTGAAAGGCAATTGATGATGCAGGATGAGAACTGGGGAGAGTCTAGACTTGGAGGGAGGGCTCTGGCAATCATCTGCATAGAGAGGTTCATGGAAACCAAAGAAGCTGATGAGATCACCAGGTGAGACAGTGTAGACAAGAAAAGAGGAGAGACAGCATATGCAATAAGCCCCATCTCCAGTCCCCCACCTCTGCAAAGGAGGGAGGTGCATGTTTCCATCCCTTTTCCAGGGCCAGGCATGGTCATTATAGTTGCAGGGCATTCAGTTTAAATTTGTACTTACTGTGGTTGCTCCTGTTGACCCTCGTGTGGACTTTGTCTATATGGTTGTTCTGGTTCTGTTTACTTCACTCTTGGTTTTCCCCTCCTTGGAGGTCTTGAAGTAGAGACTGGATGACTACTTGCTGGGCAGGTCAAAGTGGGGATTCCACTACTCTAGTCGAGGTTCGACTAGGTGGTCATTAAGGTCCCTGCTAATTTTCCAGTACTATAATTCATATAACTTTGCTCTCTGGGAACATTTTTTAAAAATAAAATTTTATTGAAACTTTTGTTTTCACTATCACCTCTTCCCCTTCTTCCTCTCTCAGAGAGTAGCTAGGTGGTGTAGTAGATAAAGTGTAGGGCTCATCAGGGAGACCTGAATTCAAATCTAGCCTTAGACCCTTACTAGCTGTGTGACCTTGGACAAGTCATTTAACCCCTTCTCTGCCTCAATTTCCAATCTGTAAAATGGGGATAAAAATGGCATTTACCTCCCAGGGTCATTGTGAGGATCAAATGAAATAGTCATTGTAAAGTGATTATCATAGTGCCTGATAAAAAGTGTGTTTGTCCTTCGTTGCCGAAGAAGACCACGCCATCAGAGAAATAATGACATGACTTGCACTTGACTTTGTTTTGAGTGAGAGAGGGCTGTGCAGGTCACCAGCCTCACTTCTCCTCCAGAGCCATCTGAATCCAGTGAGGAGGACTGGAGATGACCCAGGATGAGGCAGTTGGGGTTAAGTGACTTGCCCAAGATCACACAGCTAGTGAATGTCAAGTGTCTGAGGTGAGATTTGAACTCAGGTCCTCCTGACTCCTGCACTGGTGCTCTATCCACTGCACCACCGAGCTGCCCCACCCCCCTGGTACAAAGTAAGCACTATACAAATGTTAGCTGTCATTATCATAAATATTATCCCTTATAACAAAGAATTAAAAAAAATAGTTCAGCAAATCTAATCAACCTATTGAAAAGTTGAACATCATATTCATTGCTCCACACCTGTAGCCCTGCCCCACTGCTTGCAAAGGAAAGGGAGGGGTGCCTTCTCCTGTCACTTATTCGGGATCAAGCTTAGTCATAATAATTTTATAGCTTTCACTTTCAGTTGTCTCCTTGTTATTCATTCCACTTACATTGCTGTCATCCTTGTATATGTTGCTTTCCTGGTTCTGCTTCTTTCACTTTGCATCAGTTCAGAATAGTCCTTGAATTCTTTGCCCACTTCCCACTGGAAGAGAGGACCCAACTACATTTAGGCACTAATGTCACCATTTAGGACATAGAACTGGGTTTCATCCACCCCACTTAAGTTGAGAACAGGAAGAAGATGTGATGGCAGCATATTTGGGCCTCATCTCATGAGGCCCATACTTTAAAGCCCTAGTGAGGAGATACAAATGTTCACTGTTGCTACAACTACATTTTATTTTGAAAGAAAAAAAAATATAGGAAAAAAGTCACTCTGCTGTTGTGATGTTTCTGTGCCTCCCTCTCCTTCTTCAACATGTGTTCCTTAGACAAATGAAACGAACCCTGCAATGGAGAAAAGATCCAAGTGCAGGAAATCCTCGGAGTGGGAGGGTGTTCAGCCTCCTTTCTTTTTCATTCTGTGAGGTTTGCCTCAGACCCGATTCTCTCTTTGGAGATCTGATGGTTTCTGATACAAATGAATGAAAACCCACCTTTATTATGCTAGCAAGGTGAAGGACAATGAGAAAGACTGGGCTTGGTGTATCCATGCTGCCACAATCTGGCTTCTCACCTAGCCCTGCAGATGGATGGGAAGTGAAGGTTCTGGCTCCCTCCTGCTTTTGTTAGTGTCTCCATCACCTCTGCTTTCCCCTCTGCTGCTAGAGCTCATTGGACCCACGATGGAGACCTCCAGGACTTGGAAAGCACTCCAAGGTCCTTTGGTTCCCAAGAGCCAAGGGGAAGACAGTATGATATCACTGTATTAACGATTATGATAAAATCATCATGAAAGTTGGCCCACAGAAGGCAAAATGAGGGTAAAACTCAAGTTCCTTCCAGTAGGTAGACCTTTAAAATAGATTTTTTGCTTCTGCCACTGAAATGACTCAGCAGATCTCCAGACTTTGCAGTCTATTCCTAGGAGCAAAGATAACATCTAAGCTTCCTTGTGCAGAATCAGCCACAAACAGACATTTATGGCCAGTTGGGAGGAGCATTGAACCAGCATGAGAAAATCCACAGGAACGGACCACAAATCAAAGAACTGTCCCCTAGAATGTTTCCCCAGGTGGTAGCCAATCAGTGCGAACTGATGCCAATAGAAAATATCTTCTTGAAGACCTAGTAGTGGATTTATTCAAGGAAGATCAAATAAGAGTGAAGACATTGCTTGTAAAACATCTTGAAAAACTGGACCTCATGAAAGCATGCCATTTTTAGAAATGGGGGAAACTGTGCTTACATTAAGTCCAGTACTAAAAAAAATATTTCCCCAGAATTTTACATTATAGTCATCATCAATAAAACTAATATTGAATTGAGAATGGGTCAGTGTGAATGGGCAGGGATTTCATCAGTGAAGAGAATTATGGGTGAGAAAATTCCCTCAACCAATACTAGTTGGCTGGCCTTGTAATTTAGTCTTAGAGATACGCCTGGGGACTCTAACAGGTTATGTGACTTGCCCAGGATGACAAAGCCAGAATGTGACAGATACTGGACATGATCTCAAAGATGATTCTCTGTTTACAACGTCATGCTTCCCTTCAACATTGAAACGAACGATTTACAAAATGAGATTCTCTCTCTCTCTCTCTCTCTGTCTCTGTCTCTCCCTCTCTCTGTCTCTCTGTCTCTCTCTCTCTCTTCCTCTCACTCACACACACACACAGACAAACCCCCAAACTCCAAACATTTGTTATTCATTAGCATTCAACAATTTTAAAAAAGTAATGCCAAAGACAAGAGACCATAACCTAAATCAAGATAAAAATCAATAGGAATCTTTAGGAATCATCAGGTAAAAATGTCATTGTCTATGAAAAATCTCTTTCTTCCCATATATAAGGTACTTACCATGCACCTTAAAGATGATAAATCACTTACTTTATAATAGACCTCTGGGAAAAGTGGTAGAAAGATAATTTGCTCCATGAATAGAGCCCTGGGCTTGGAATCAAGAAGACCTGAGTTCACATTCAGCCGCAGATAATATCTTTTAGCCTCCGTTTTCTCATCTATAAGATGAGGATCTTAACAGCACCTTCTTCCCAGGGTTATTATGCGAATCAAATGAAATTAAAATATGTGAAGTTCTTTATAAAGCTTAAAGCACTCTGTATGTGCTATTAATTATTATAATACAGTTGGGTTTAAAAGACTATATCGAGAGTATAAACTCTGTTTATCCGCCAGATGGTCTTTGAACAGGATATCTGTAATGGACTCTGTGTGTTTTTCTAGGACCAGCCTAGTTAGAAAGGGAGAAGGCTATCACCAGTAAGGTTGAGGAGCTGTCCAGGATTCTTTGGCCATTGGAATCCATGGTGTGGAGGAGTCAGTATCTGCATTGTAAGAAGCAAAGCCATTCAAGGACTGGAGAACTGAGGCTTGGGAAGGGGGCATCTTGTTAAGTGACTTGCCCAAGGTCGCAGAGCTACTGAACAATGGAGCCTGTGACCCAAACTGGCTTCCTCTATCTAAGCGCTAACACATGACCTTCCAATGCCAATCTAGCGAATGACATGCTAACAGCTCTTCTGAAGAAACACTTGGAAGGCAGTAGGTGTCTCAGTGATCGAGAGTCAGAAAGATCTGAGTTCAAACCCTGCCTCAGATACCTCCTCCCTGTGTGACTCTGGACAAGTCATTTAACTTTTCTGAGTCTCAGTTTCCTAATGGGAAAAATGGAGATAAAAACTTCTACCTCCCAGTGCTGTTGTGAGAATCAATGATATGTAAAGTACTTTGCAAACCTTAAATGCTATAAGTAAATATAATATTTATCAGTTGATAAAATATATAAATATACTATAAATACAACTCTAAATATATCAATATAACAGAGATATAACAAATATAATGAAATGATGACTTTAAATAAATATATCAGATGAATACTATGAATGTTAACTGTAAGTGAAGACATTTACAATGCTCACAACAGATATTATGCTAATATGGTTTATGTCTATCCTTTACAACTTGGTAGATAAGCAACATGGCCCAGTGCAGTGGGGGAGGGAGGGGTGGCCCTTTGGCTCTGAGTCTGCGGAACCGGACTGAATCTCACTCTCCAGCTTCCTGCCTCCTGACCTGGGACAAGTCATAGTCCTTCTACAGGCCTCAGTTCCCTAAACTGTGAATAAAGGGGATTGGATTGGTGATCTCTAAGGCCCTTTGCAGCCCTACTCTATGAGCCTATAAGGGAGTTTTTCAAGGCTCAGAGAGAGGTGAAGTCAGCTGCACATAGCCTCAGAGCTAATTAGTATCAGACAGGAAACCTGAACCCAGGTACAGAACTTTGGCTGTTGATAAATAGCAACTATTTATTAAGATACTTAAGTGAAAAAGAGTAGCCGGAACAACATGGCACATCTCATGCAAACCATTAAAGAGGATCTAAAAATGTACGGATTTTGTTGTCTTAATTAAGAATTCTCTACATTCAATATTACCCTAACTAAGGAACTCTGTGCTCTTTGGTCGACACTTTTCCCCACTAAGAATGACAGACTTAGAGTGAGTCTTCCAAACTCTAAGAAGTCTCTATTTTTTCTTCTTTCTGCCTCTCATGATAGATACAAATCATTTAGGGGTGGCAAGAATTCGTTTATCCCCAAAAGAACAAATCTAATTACTCTACTTTAAGGGATATTTTTCTTGTGCTTTGATGCTGAAATGGTAAATGAGAGTCCTTCAAAGGGGAAGTGAATGTCTAGATAGATAACAGGGATGTTGATTTGATTGCTCCTGTGAATTCTCCACAAAGTTATTCTTTGGGAAAACGTGGCCAGGGCATCTTGTAACATTTTACTTATAAAGAACTATCCCCATCTGCTGGCTAGAACTAGGAATTAAATGAGTGTTGGACTTCAGGGATGCCTTATTTGGGGGCTGTGCTGGCATTTGATCAAAGCTTACACTGACCCCTTTGCCCACACCTCCCTCCCCTCAAAGTTTATCCTAAAAGCTAGTTCCTAGTGGTCCCTCCTGGGTCCTGCTTCATCTTACCCCAGTTATTGACACTGTTGCCTTCTTGAAGTGGATTGGGGTTAGGGTTAGTAGTACAGGTGTATGGATGTGCACAGTGTAACTTCCCAGGAGAGTAAAAGCATGTGGTGGAGAGGAGCAATTTCCTTTGATCTTTGTGTCTCTGGAACCTTATATAGGTCTTTGCACGTAAAGGTTTGTTGACTGAATGAATGAAAACTCCTACCATTATTTATGGGTGAACGGAAGCCAAAGTTTGGAGTTGGGTTTGGCACAGGAAAATAGGACAAGAGTGCCCCCTCTTGTTTATTTGGGTATTCTTCTCTCCAGGCATAGACTTAAGTCTTAGAGGACACACATCACGTCTTTCTTTCATAAAGAGTAGTCACATCTGGTAACTAATCAGATAAAATAGGCAAATTAGAACGTTCTGGAGCCAGGTTCTTAACCTGGGATCCACAGAGATCCATGGACAGATTTCAAGGGGTTTGTGAAACTGGTAGGGAAAACAAGTTCATTCCTATTTTCACTAAACTTTAACTGAAATTCCATATTTCCTTCATTCGTTTAAAAACATGAATCTGACATGGATTCCATGTCTTCATCTCCAGTCATCCTGATAAATATCTGGTCACTGGATTCAGATGGCTCTGGAGGAGAAGTGAGGCTGGTGACCTGCACAGCCCTCCTTAGCTCAAGACAAAGTCAAGTTCAAGTCATGTCATTATTTCTCTGATGGCATGGTCTTCTTCGGCAACGAAGGACAAACACACAGCCAGCTCCAGGACACACTAAGGTGTGGTGGAAAAAAACCTCTGGATTCAGAGCTAAAGGATCTGGACTAAATGCCAGGCTCTACCACTTACCAGTTGTGTGGCCTCGAGCAACTTATCTCCTATTTCTGGGCATCGGTTTTTTCATATGTAAAAATGAGGCATTGTACCCAGGACTCTGCAAAGTTCTCCCGGTTCTCATCATGGAAGTCCATGATCTGCTTGTAGGTGGTAATCATGATGTGATTTGTGTTAGTGCTAGTGAGTAGGAGGGAAGGACTAAGGGAAGCTGGTGGCATCTCGCAACTCAGGGAAATTTTAGGTAATTCTTGGGGTGTCAAGACTCTAAGGTGAGCACAAAAAAGGCATTCTCAAGGCAGACTATCTCATAAATGACTTTTGGGATCAACCTGAGTCTTCCTGCTTCTTGTCTTTTCAGCTAGAGTGGTCTCCAGGATAATTACTAGTGGCCTATGGTTTTAGTGGCTTACAGTTGTGTAGATCAAGTGACTAGAGTTGAACGCCAGATCAGGGAATTGTTCTTGAGGAATGTTATTTTTAAAAGGAGCAAGATGCATAACATTTTATTTTTTCCAATTACATGTAAAAACATTTTTAACATTTGTTATTTTTCTTAAATTTTGAGTTTCAAATTCTATCCCTTCTTCCTTCCACTCCCTCCTTTCCTGAGACAATAGTAAGCAATCTGATATAGGTTATGCATGTGTAATCATGTAAAACATTTCCATATTAGTCATTTTGTGTAAGAAAAAAGGAAGGAAGAAAAAAAGTGAAAAACAGTATGCTTCAGACATCAGCTCTTTTTCTGGAGCTCTTTTTCAAGTCCTTTGGGATTGTCTAGGATTGTTGCATGGCTGAGAATAGCTAAGTCATTCACAATCCTTCATCATACACTCTTACTGTTACCGTGTACAGTATTCTCCTGGTTCTACTCACTTCACTTTGTGTCAGTTCAAGTGAGTCTAGGTTTTTCTGAAATCATCCTTCTTGTCATTTCTTATTGTATAATAATATTACACTACAATCACATGTTACAACTTGCTTAGCTATTCCCCAGGTGGACATCCCTTCAACTTCCAATTCTTTGTCACCACAAAAAGAGCTACTACAGATATATTTGTACATGTGGATCCTTTTCCATTTTTTTCACGATCTCCTTGGGATACAGACCTAGCAGTGGTACTGTTGGATCAAACAGTATGCGCCATTTTGTAGTTCTTTGGGCATAGTTCCAAATTGCTCTCCAGAATGGTTGGAGTTCAAAACTCCACCAACAAGACAACTGGGGTCAAGATTAGTCCAAGCTAATTTCAACCTGGGAATTTTCAATAAAAAACAAAAAAAAGTTTTGCCCCCACCCAAGGTCACTTTGGGTACGTTAAATTATGTCTCATATCTTACCTTAAAAGGAAATTCAGTGACTATGCAAGCACTCAGGGAAGCAAAATGTTAAGTATAGGATAGATTTTATTTGTCAAATAAAATCTGGTATTTTTTAGGGAAAAAAAGTTCTTTCCTGAACCCATAAATGATCAGATCAATTCTCCTTCTATTTCACATTCTGTAAGTCCATGACTTGTTTGTAGGTAGTAATCATGATATAGTTAATGAGAGATCAAGAATCAGTAAGTAGGAAGGAAAGGAAGCTAGATGGTTCAGTGGATAAAGTCTGGTCCTTGAGTCAGAAAACCCTGAGTTCAAATGTGGCCACAGACACTTACTAGTTGTATGAATCTGGACAAGTCACTTAAACTCTTCCTTAATCCACTGGTAAAGGAAATGACCAACCATTCCAGTAGCTTTGCCAAGAAAACCCTCATGGGCTATACAGTTTATAAAATCACAAAGAGCTGAACGTGACTGAATAACAGGAAGAACAGAAGGAAGGGCTAAATGAAACTGGGGCCATCTCGCATTTCAGGTTAATTTTCTTCTTGGGATTCCAGCTTCCACAGGAACTCATAGTCTTCCAGACTCATTATACTATTTTGAGTATTCCCTTCCCCTTCAAAAGAGAAAAGAGCCCCAGGTTACTAGAGTATAAAAAAATCTCCCTTAGTCAATCAGTAACCACCTACTGCTATGTACCAGGCTCTGTGATAGATATCAAAGATACAAGTTCAAGTACTTGAAAGGAGCTTATGGGGGAGATAACAAGTAAGGCTATATAAACATTTGCAGCATAGAGATAAAGGAAATAAGTACATATATATTTAAAGTAGCAAAATGCTGGGAAGCTTGAGAGAGAGGGCACTAGGAAGTTTTAGGAATCAGAAAAGACTTCATGCAGAAGCTCAGCCTTCAGCCACATCTGAAAGGAAGAGAAGGGCTGTAGGAACAGAAGGTCAAGGAAGGAGTACATTCCAGGCATGTGGAAGGGTTGAGGTCAAGACAAGGAAACTGGAGATGGCATGTCCCATGTGTGGAAGACAGAGGGAGAAGGTCAGTTTGGCTGAGTTACACAGTGTGGGAGATGGGACCATTTATGATGGAGTTGGAGAGGTTGGGCCAGATTGAGGACTTTAAAAGCTAAACAAAGAAATGTCTATTTTATTATGAAGGCAACAGGCAGCCAATGGCATTGATTAAAGAAGTAACACAATCAGATTTGTGTTTAAGCAAAATGACTTTAGCAGCAGTATGTAAAATGAACTAGAGTGAGTAGAGAGGAGGCCAGACCATGAGGTGGCTGACACAGTAATCTAAGGGAGAGGTCGTTAAGGCCTGTGAATGGAAAGAAAGGGTTGGATAGGAAACCCCAAAGAGGTCAAAGATGGATAGAAAGTCCTGTAGAGACTGAAATCTTCCTGGTAACACTAGGAAAAAATAATTATCCCTTGATTGAGGAAGGGCTAAACAACATACAATATGTGAATGACTGAAGAAATCCAAGAAAAAGCATTGATTAAGCACTTACTCTGTGTTTAGGGAAAAAAGAATAAGGGAATATTATTGTGCTCTGAAAAAGATACATATAAAGAACTCAGTGAAACTGGAAGATTGGTCTGAATTGATGCTGAGCAAAGCAAATAAGACTAGGAAAACAATTTATACAATGACTACAACAGTGTAAATGAAAAGGACAGGAAAATCAATGTGCTGTAATTCAAATGACAAATCTTGGCTCCAGAGAAAAGACAAGAAACTCTAACACCTTCTGAGAGAGTGGAGATGATTTTGTTTCAGAGTTGGAAGAGCTCTGTCTACCGTTAGAATTGGTGAGAATATTGATTAGTTTGGCTTAAATAAATGCTTTTTTGTTTTTGTTTTTAAATTGTAAGGGAAGGCTCGCTGAGGTTGGAGAAAGGTGGGTCCAGAAATGACTACAATCTAGAAACAAAAAATATTAATAAAACTTTTTTAAAAGAATGATAAAACAAAAAACAAATAAAACTTCACATTGGAGAGAGAGCTGCAGAGCTTGGGGGTGTCGGGTACCTCTTTCTGTGGCCATGATAAGGGCTGCATTTGTGGTTTGAAGGTGAGAAATCTCTTATCTGTGGCTCTGTACACTTGCTTTGGGGAAGCTCCAGAGACATTTTCAAGTCCATAAAATTGACTCAGAGAGTAGAACAATCCTCTTTTGCCACATTTGTCTCAGCTGTACTTCAGACTGACAACTTTTGGCCTCTCTCTTTCTTAGAATCCCACTCCGGTAGAAAATGGTTGCTAAAAATCAATCTGAAGCACAATATTAAAGATTTCATTGCTATAGGCATTAAAATCTTGGCTCTTGGAATGTCTTGAAAGTTGGAATGGTAGCATCGAAGCACTGGCATTTCTTCATTCCATAAAGATTTTTTTCCCAAAAAATTTTCTAAGGAAAAGTAAGTTCCCATTGGCTTGAAACAAGGATGGCTTTGTGACAAGTCTCTACTCAAAGCCTCCAACAGTAAATGGCATTGTCTGGAGGCTTCTTGGACCCTTGACAAGGACGGCACTAATCCTGGGTTTGTTCCAGGAGTAATGCTCTAAAGAGAAGCCTTCTTCAGAGAAAAGGCCCCGTTCATTCAGTCTTCTCATTGGTAGCTGATGATGACCTTTCACCTTTCTGAGGGCAGCTCAATCCAAAATGACTTTCCTTTTTTTAGGAGAGAGACTTCTTTCTCTCTCTTTGTGTGTCTGTGTGTGTTTGGGATTTGGAGACAAAGAGCTCATTTCACTAGGCTGATAGTGTCCCTTTAAATCTTGGCTATATGCAGCTGGGTTTTCTAAAAGGCTGGGCACCGGTGGAGCTGTCAATGGGCCATTTCACCATTAAGCACTGGGAACCTTGTCATAATTCCAACACAGGCCCAATACTGAGCTGGGATGCCTATTATTAGGGGCCTGGCAATAGGGTGGGATTTTCATCACTGCCCTCCACTGAGCATCAATTCATAGCAGATGGGTTACTGTGGCATCAGGGAGAAAACATTTCATGAACCTCCAAAGAAGAATGGGCCTCTAGGGTCTTTTTTCTAACCCCTTCCTGTTCTGGAGGAAGTAAACCATCCTGATTTCCAGAGAGGAGAAGAAATACATTGTTAAATTTGCTACCATCTCCACACCTGTGAAGGGATGACCAGCTAGAGGTTGTTGGTCATAGTGCCACCAAAGAGCCTTGGTCTGAGGGTGGATGGTGAGTGGGTCATAAGTCCTAGGATCACAGATCTGAAGTTGGAAACCACCTGAGATTTCCTCCTGAGAACAAAACCTTTAAAAAAAATAAACATGAATGTTCTCCCTACAATGCTGAGTAGCTACAATCTTGGAGTAACGTAGCATCCAAAGCATTAAAGTTGTGGAGACCCAATGGACAATAGGGAGAGGTGCATGATGGAAACACATTTCCAATGTGAGGAAATGCATGATTGGAGGAGGAGATGGCTCAGTCATGTGGTCAGTGTAAAGAATGATATAGTGCCCAAGCTTCCTGGCACCCTCAAATGCTTGATTGCTTGATGCAGCCCCACTAAATCTCTAGGATTAAGCTAAGTGCTGTGAATATTCAAAGGAAGCATAAACCATGATTCCTGCTCCCAAGGATTTTTCAGTCTCCACCAGGAGAGGAGACACATATCTGAAACAATTGAGCATGACACAAGAGATCAAATGACCCCAAAATGTAACACAGACAACATGGTCTTAAAGAAGTCACTGTAACGGTGACCTGGAACCATGTTATGCAACCTTGGTATTCCAGGAGGCAGCTAGATGGTACAGTCAGCCCTGGAGTCAGGAAGACCTGAATTAAAATCTATCCTCAGATACTTGACAACTATTTGACCCTGGATAAATCACTCAGAGTCTGTCTCAGTTTCCTCATCTGTAAAACTGGAATAATCATAGTACCTCCTAGGCTGTTGTAAGGGTCATATGAGATAATATTTGTAATCTTTCGTAAATCTTAAAACACTTTATAAATGTTGACAATGGTTATTGAAGTAATATGTAAATGCTAGCTAATATTACTATTACAGGGGGTCAGAGATTTCATCAATGTGAATATGCCCTCCATCAGTGCCTTCTACCCCTCCACGCTTTCTCATACTGTGTGATTTCTTCCCCATATTCCTTCAGAGGTAGCTATGAAGCAGTGAGTTGAGAGCTCACCTTGGACCCATTAAGATCTGGTTTCAAGTCCTGTCTATGTTGTACACTAGTCAAGGGATTCTGGGTAAATCCTTTTATTTTTCTGTGAACTGCATGTGACCCAAACAAGCTAAACACAAACAAGATTGAAATGTAATTGGAAAAAGTTTAACAAAAGAAAGAAAAATACAGCAAAACATAGATAACGTTAATTTGTGGTTTTCTAAGTCAGTCTGTGATCCTAGGACTTATGACCCACCCACCACCCATCTCCAGACCAAAGCTCTTTGGTGGTACCATGACCAATAACCTCTAACTGGTCATTCGTTTGCAAGTGTGGAGACGGTAGCAAATTTAATAATTTATTTCTTCTCCACTCTGGAAATCAGGATGATTTATTTCCTCCAGAACAGGAAGGGGTTAGACTAAAGACCCCAGAGGCCCATTCTTTCTTTAGAAGTACGTGAAATTTTTTTTCCCCGATATTCACCAGGATCCCTTACTATTTAAGTTTAATACCACCGCCCTAGGTAAACTCTTTGAGATATGAAGTGCACTGATGTGCACTAGTAAAGGGTATTTTCTCTTCCGGGAGGTCCATATATGGTGTAGATGACTAATCAATTCTGTTCCTTACTGCTGTTCTTTCATAGACCCCTCACAGATGGAGTTCCTTGTATGAGAATTCTTTGTAGTAATGAATTTACAGGTCCTCCTACTCAGGTTTTCTAGGTCACCTTTCCTTTTTGGTTTGGAAGGGAAGGTGACCTTCCCCAGATCCCACTGTAAAAGGCAGAATCAGGGTTTGATCTATAGTTTTCTGACGAAAGAGGGAGCACTGAATGTTACGTTACTCCCCAGCCTTTGACACCCTACGTCCCTACGGTCTGTATGCATTTGTGCTGGTAGAGCTGTAATGAAAAAGGATGAAAGAGACAAAAGAATGAACGGAATTCTCTATGGAAAAGGAAGTCATAAAGATGTACTGAAACTCACAAAGATCTTACAGGTGCTAAAAATCATGTTCTATCGGCTTAAGGCAAACTTGTGCTTTAGATGGGCAGATGGGAAGGTTTAGGGTAGGGGCTCAGAACTCACAAAAAAAAAGATCATCCTCCTTTGGACTTGTCTGAATCTTGTTTAAATGGTTGGAGCTGGAGGTGACATCTGGGACTACTGGGACATCAAAGGAAGCCCTGTTAGTTACAGGATAAGGCATCGCCCCAAAGCAACTTGCAATTGATCAACTTTCATTGCTTCCAGGAGAGTTTTCTTTTTAGATCAGGAGAACGCACTGCCTGTATTCTGATCTCTAGCAGGCCTAGCACAGTGCTAGGAACAGAACAGGTGTCCATAAATACTTGCTGAGTCAAATGAGTTTTGATTTTTATATGCACATGAACAGAGCTAAAGGAAGCCAGGATATATGATACTTAGCTCTGGGGCACTAAAATTTATAGGATACAAAAATTTTAAGTAATAGAAATTTGCTATTTTTTCATAAGGATAGCAATACACTCCATAGTAGTCTAGGAACAACTTAGCTTAGAGCATAGTTAGCAGGAATAATTGCTAAAATAGGAAGATGGCTGTTGTTGTGTTTCTGCTTCATTCTCCAAGAGGACCATGGCATCAAGATGATGACATGACTTGCAGTTGACTTTGATTTGAGTGAGGGAGGGCTGTGCAAGGTCACCAACCTCACTTTCTTCTCCTGAGCCATCGGGGTGCAGGGACCTGATATTCATCAGGAAGACTGGAGATGGCCCAGGATGCAATGTGAACAAAATAGGAAGATATCAGTTGGCACACACTAATGTGTGAGCCAATATAGTAACTAATTCCTGAGTGTTGCTCAACTGAATTTGTCTTCATTATTTTTATATTATTTTTCACATTGTAAATTAGAAAGTTGATTTGAAGGTCTGGTTTCTTGCTTCTTGCCCTGTTGTGCTCCTTGTCCAGGAGCACACCTCGTTATGGCTGTGCGTGGGTGTGATCAAATTTGGTATGGACAGAGATCAGTGGTGTCCTCTTACCTGGGGGTAAGAGCCATCTATGCCTGTAACCAACTATAAGAAACCTACCCCAGATGGGAATTTTAGATGATGCTCCCTAAGGAAGCCATGATTGCTAGTAGATGGTCCCTCTGAGACCTGAAGAGCTGATGAGCAGAAGTAGGATAGCCAGAAGAGACCCCAACACCAAAGGGCATGAAACCAGTGGAATCCTTTCCTTTGTAACAAAGAGACATGTTTGGACTTTATGTCAGGAAAAAAAAACTTCCTACTAGTTAAAGGTATCCCAAAGTAGAATAAACTTCCTGTAAGATAGAGAGCTCCCTGTCACTGGAAGTCTTCAAGCCAAGTCCAGGTGACTTCTTATTAGGGATGTGGTAGAAGGGTTGCCTGTTCAGATACCAATGGGAGTAGGAACTCTCTTAGACCCTTCCAGGTCTGAGGTTATATGATTCTGGAAATTGGGCAAATGTTTATTTTACTTTTAATCCATTATGTGGATGCATTTTTGTTTTATATTCCTTTCCCACTCCCTTGTCCTTTCCATTTGAACCATCTCTTATGACATAGAAAAACAATCAAGCCAAATCATCTACCTTGGATACAATATTGTGTCCTGCCAGTCCCCCACCTTTCTTGTGTGATAGAAAAACTATTGAACTGGAAATATTTGATGAAATGCATTGGATCAGAAGGGAATGCCTGAGGGTGATGTCCAACTCAAAAAGAAACAAATTCCTACTACTGAAGATTGACTAAGAAAGCAACAAATAAACATTATCTACATCATGGTATACTTTTATTTATTTCATTAAACATTTTCCAATTATACATGGCTAGGACCACACTGGGGAGTTGTGTGGCCCCCATGCTGTCAGTGTTCTGTTCATATAGTCTGCAATGGTCCTTACACCCTTGGGATGGGAGAACTAATTTTCCAATGATAGCCTCTCAAAGGGAGCAATAATGGTGTGAATGGGGAAAGTCCCATATTTGAACTCAGAAGACACGAGTTTAATTCTTTTCTTTTCTACTTATTATCTGGAAAACCATGGGTAAATTGTTTAACCTCTTTGGGACTCAGTTTCCTCATCTGTAAAATGAAGGAGTTGAACAGTGCAGTGAAAAGCACTGTCTTTGGAGTCAAAAGATTTGAGTTCAAAACTTGCTTCTAGCACTTGATACTTGTGAATGTTCTTGGGCAAGTCATTTAACCTCTGTGTAACTCTCAAGTTCCTCATCTGTAAAATAAGGCAATTGTAGTAAATGGCCTCTGACATCCCTTTCAGCACTTACTCTCAGATATTCTGATTGTCTTTAGTTCTAGGATTTCTACGGCTAGGGAAGTAAGTGACATTGCATGGGTATATTTGAGGCAATATGATGTAATTGAAAAAATACCAGATTTGGGGATAGAATTCCTGGGTTTTACTTCTGGCTTCCCTATTTCTGAATTGTATAACTTCAAGCAAATTGCTGAAACTCCGTGAGGTTCAAGTGTTCTCATCTGTGAGACAGAGATAACAATAGTTTGTCTCTCCTTGAAGAGCTGCTACTGGGTCCACAGGAGCTGAAGTTACCTTTGCCGTCCAAGGGGTCCTCTGACCTGAATCCAGGCATGCAGTTTGGAGTGAACTCAATTGTAGGGGATCTTGACTTCTAATGAAAGGGATTGGCTCCCTTTTCTCAAACTCTTTGACTCATTCAACTTCCACCATGCCACCCTCAGGACAAATTATTTAAAGCTTAGGTTAACTCATAAGTAGGGTTTCCTCCAAAAGGAAGAAGTAACAAAAAAAATTAAAGGTAGTCAGTGTACAATATGAATTGGTTATGGGACAGGTAATTTATTCCTACATACAAAAGGAATGACAAACACAGGATAGTCATAGTAACACATTTGACAAAACCAAACTTAAGGCAGTATTCAGTAATTTAACTTATAGTTAATGTTATAATTTCTAGGAAACTGGTACTTAAACCTCATCAGAAAATCAAGGTTTTATGATTGATTATGCATTCTATATTTCCCTCTAGCTCTGCAATGTTCAAATAACTTCCAGTACATCTACTGATAAAAATGTTCATTCTTGGGCCAATCCTTTATGTCAGTAGCCATCTTCTCCAGTAAGAAGTTTCCTTGCCACCAGCCAGTTACACCTAATGGTGCACATTAGCTCTGGACTTCTCAAACTCAAACAGCCTTGCCGTCATAGGTTTTCTTAAGTTCAGGAAAGACCAGACACAAAAGAAATATCCCAAACCCCAGCTCATGCCTGACAAGGAAAGGGCATGTGCTTTCGATGGTTATATGGCATCTGAGGGGCTGTGGAGTATGGGATAAGGCCCACTTACTAACCCTACCCTTTCCTCAGGAAGCATTACTGACCTGATTCACAGCTGGAAGGGAAGAGAAAGACTGGTAGGTGGCTGTCTTTTGTACATCCATTGATAAGGGTAGTCTTTGTCACATCCAAGTGCAAACCCTTCAGGCCCAAGTCACATGAATCCTTTATAAGTTACTTACTAAGCAAACACGCACATGAATTTAATACTGGGGCAGTATATAAACTAACCATGTCTGTCAGGGACCCTTTTCTGATCAAGTCAGTCAGCTTGGAGACAGTGAGAGGAATTGGTTGGTGGCAAAGGTAATCACTCTCTTTGATCACTAGAGTAGACTAGACCTAGTCCTCCCTATTCTCTTTCCTTCTCTCCTCCCTGCCCCCATCCACTACCACTGAAACCATCTTCTATTGTTAACAAACTCCCAATAATCCCAAATCACTTCCTCTAACCTTCCATCTTCTTGTGCATACCTTCCTGATGTCATGGCCCTCTTTGAGAATGAAAGATAAACAATGACAATCCTAAAAAGGCACTAAATCTCTTGGATTCCTAAGACCGACTTCTCCCTGTTGAGCACAATGATGATGGTACCTTAAACAGAAAGAGAAGTTGAGCAGAGAGGTGGGCCTGGGGCAAAAGGATTCTGATTTGGACATGCTGAGTTTGGGATGCCTGTTGGACGTTCTGAGAGGTAACTTGTCATCATCACTATAGAGATGGCCTCAAAACTGGCAAGACTCACTTCTGACACATGCTAGTTGTGTGAATCTGGGTAAGACACTTTCATCTCTCAGTACTCAGGTGACTTCATGATCATAAATTTTAGGGAAGGTGCCAGCAGGGACCATGGAGTTTCCTCATTCTGGAGTTTCTAATGCCAATGAAAACATGACTCCATCCTCTATCCCTATGGGACATATGTTTTGGCCAATGTGAATTTCCCCCATATGGAAAATGTTAGATATTAAATTAGGAAGTCTCTTCCTCTTTTAAACCCGAGGCTCTGGCTTTTAGTGGCTTTCTTGGATTGCTCTCCTTATCATCATACTAAACTCTTCTGCCCACAACCCTCTCCCCAGAAGGATTCTTACCCTGGCATTTCTGTCAGCTCAGCTCTCTCTGACCTTCCCACTGTCTGCCCATCTTCCTCCCCATCCCCCCTTTAATGGACTCAGCACTTTTACTGTTCTTTGATATTCTCCAAGGGATAGTAGATCAGAGCTTTATTGAAAATTTGCATCTTAGGCAGAAAAGAGCTCTGGAACACTCAGAGAGGAAAAGGACACAAAGATCAAAGTAGTCTGGGAACAAAAGAGGGAAGGAGAGGCCATAAAATTTGAATGAGGAGGCTGGAATAACAGGTTGGAGAAAAGTTTTATCTCATAAACATTTTGTGGCTATAAAGAGAAGGGTAAGAGAAAGAGAAGGAATTTTATGTTGTTGCTTGATTTAAATAGAGTAATGCAATTCTGGTCAAAACATCCAGCCCGCACTTCCAATATCCAACTTCAAAGGACACGAACACACCAGCTCCATATTTAGCTGATTTATGGAGAAACCCTCTAATATTTTGTCTTAGGAGAGTTCATCATCAAATGTCTTACTGTAATGGATCAAACCATCATTTCTCAAGCTAAGGGTGAGGTTCCCAGAGAGTAGCCACTTCTGTGGTCATCACTGAGCCCCACAGCTAACAATAGCTGACATATTCTCTGTTAAAGTGCTCTATATACATTATGTCATTCGATCTTCATAATGACCCTGGGGGATACTCACATACTAAAAACTGCTTTGTGATCTCATCAATCCATAAGACTTGCCTGTCTTGTGTGGCTCTTTTCCAATTTCTCCCCTAAGTTTACCATGGGGAATGTTACAGGTATTTCCCCCATTTTGCAATAAGGAAACTGAGACTCATGGAGTGTAAGTGATTTACTCCTAGTCACACAATGAGAAAGTATCAGAGGTAGGATCTCATCCTATTATAGATCATTGTAACATTGATTTAGAGTAGGAAGGGACCCCAAGAGGCCATTTACCTCATTTTACAGATGAGGAAATAGAGGCTTAGACAGATGATTTGTCTGCAGTCACACAGATAGTATCAGAAATAGAATTTGAAGTCAGGTACCTCCTAATTCCAAGTCCAGTAGTCTTGTATCTCTGAGCAACTCTCTTTAGAGATATACAGCCTCTCCCTAGGCTCTGTGTGGCACATGGTCTGAGGTGCTTATCGCAACTCCTGCTCACCCTGATGAGTCACCCAGAGTTTAGCTACTATATCCATCAGAGCTCTAGGAGTACCACTGAAGAGTTTGGGATCATCTTTTCTAGTGCTATAGCTCCTGATACCTTACTGGTATGCTTTCTGCCAGGGCTATCCGTTGGGAGTTGTTCAGTCAGCTGGGTTTAAGTAGATATTAGAAAGAGTTATTAACTATTAAGGTAGTTTTGTTGGCACAATCCACCCCCCACTCCTGCTCAGTCTATGCTACGTTCTCCTGCAGAGTCTAAGGAAGAGTGAGCTCAGGTTTAGAGGCAACTTGTAGGTTCTTGTCCTGTCCTTTCCTTATTCCTCCCCCCATCCCAACCCTACCTTTTAAGGGTGCTCAAGAAATTCCCTCAAGAAATTTTTTTGCTTAGCTCTTGGTAGAGCTGGCAATCTACATCAAGTATACCCTTTGTTCCTGGTATACACTCTGCCATCAGTTTCTGCTCTCCTAGAAGAGAGATGATTGGATCTCAATAATTAGAAGGGAGGGTCACCACTGTATGGCAGTCACGGGATTGGGAGTAGGGACAGTAGAAGCATATGTGTAATTAGAATGTTCACTTGTTGATGTGCATATTTCTATAAATGGAAATCTATTAGCAATGTACATGTACTGACAGTGATACTGAGGAACTGACTGGTACCTTTGAGAATTAAAAGGGATATTTGGATTCTACCACAAGGAAAGAGTCTTCTGAACTTGGGCTGGTTTAGAGTTCCAATCATGGTGTCTACAAGACCATTGGAGTTATCAAGTAAACACAAATGAATCTAGTTACTAGCCTGGGAGTTCCACAAAGGCAGGAATTGTTCAAACTGTGGGTCTTCCTCAGCAACCAGCATGGAGTCCTAAACATAACTTTAATACCTGTCTGTCAAATTGGTTTAATGATTTAGTCTAGCAGAGAACTTTTTAGAATGGAATCTAGATGCCATGTTAGGCAGTGGGTAAGATATCTTCTTAAGCTCAAAAATGAATAAAAATTCACAGTATCAGGATGGTTTAGTTTACATGCCTGACCTCCATTTGTGTTTGAGTTACTGAATGCCACATGGCTAAAACCTCAAGCCTCTCTTTTACACCATTAAAGCACATCAGTTTACACAGTCTCTATAACCACATTGCAGTTAACAAACAATTCCATAGGAATCTTGCTTGTTCAAGTCTAACTGCATACTGGGAAGGCAAAACTAAAAGGGAATTGCCTCTGGATGACAACTACGAACATACAATTATTAGGCACTGGGACTGGGAAATAGAGAAGAGGCTGCCTGAGGAAAGAGGTAATAAACTTTGAAGACTCATTAGCCCAAGTGGCTGAACAATCAGGAAGTATTTATTGTGTGTGTGTGTGTGTGTGTGCATGCGTGCATGTGTGTGTGTATGTGTGTGTGTGTGTCTGTGTATGCACGCCGAGGCCTGTGTTGAGCACTGGAAGAGATACCCAGGCAGCAGCCCTGATACTTATTATCAAGGAATTTGTAATACATGAAGGGAGTGAGGAGTAACGAACTGAAATAAGAGAACAATTAGACATGGAGTCAAAATACATACGTAACATCCGGTTATTCTTGGACCTCACCAGAAGTTGTTACATATAGACAACATGAAAATACAATACTGTGATACAATCTATTACATTATGGGACAGTATATATATGAGACAGTATAATTCAACACAACACATGACAACCTGGCTCTCACATACTGTTGATGGATTATGATTCATTATTCCCCTTCACATGCTCTCTAGTTCATCCCAAATGCCTTTTTATTAAAGCTTAAAACTGCATCAAGACTTGGGACACCATGCTATACACACATACAAATATACTCATTTTTGTTCAGCCATTTCAGTCATGTCCAGACTCTCCATAACCCCATTTGGGGTTTTCTGGCAAAGATACTACAGTGGTTTGCCATTTCCTTCTCCAACTCATTTTACAGATGAGAAAACTGAGGTAAAGAGGATTAAGTGACCTGCTCAGGGTCACACAGCTAAGTGTCTGAGGTCAGATTTGAATTTAGGTCTCCCTGACTGCAGACCCTGTGCTTTTTCCACTGTGCCATCTAGTTGCCCCCATATATATGTATGTACATGTATACACATACACATACACATACATATACATATATATATATATATATATATATATATATATATATATATATATATATATATATATATGTGAGATGAAATAAAGGTAGACACAAGACACAGTAACAGGTTGGGTATATAGAGTGAGTGCAAGTGGAGACTTGAAGATGACACTGAGTTTGCGAAACCACCTGAGTTATAATCCTGTCTGATACTAACTATATGAACCTGAACAAGTGACTTTACCTCTCAGTCTCAGTTTCCTCAGCTTTAAGATAAGGGTATTTCAGAAACACTTGGAAAGACTTGTATGAACTGATGAAAAGTGAAATGAACAGAACCAGGAAAACACTGTACACAGTATCAGCAACATTGTGTGATGAGTAACTATGAAGTTACTCAAGCAACACAGTTCTCCAAGATAATTACACTGGACCCGGACTCTGAATGCAGATTGAAGCATACTTTTTTCATTTAAACTTTTTTTGGTGTTTTTTCTCTTTTGATTTGTTTCTTCTTTCACAACAATTATGTTTTACATAATTTCACATATATCAAATTGCTTTCCATTTGAGGAATAGGGGAAGGGAGGGAGAGAAGAAAACTTTGGAACTCAAAAACTTGTAATAATGCTAAAAATAGTCTTTACATAAAATTAGGAAAAATAAAATAGAATAAAAAAATAAATTACCTTCCTAGCACATATCACAGTTTTGTATGTCTTAAGGGCTTAATAATTTTTTCTTCACTTATTCAAAAATACAGATAAGGGTATTGCATTGTGTGAGTATAAGGTGGCTTCCTACCCTAAATGTTTAATCCTATGACCTAAAACTTTCTTTGTTATCCTTTCACACCAAGGGATGAGGTCTTTAAATGACTTTCACTAGCCTAGGAATTCTGGGAAGTTCTCTGCCTACCTAGATTGAAAGAAAGATTTTAAAAAACCCTACCATATATTCTGGACCATTTGTATGACTCACATTCTCCAAAACTTCAGTCTTTTTGTTCTAGCAGAATAACAGGGATTACAATTGTGTTCCCTATCTCCCCTGCAGGCACTAAATAGTGGCAGGACCACGCCTCCTGTCAGGAGCTTAGAGGGCTTAGGGGAAAAGAGAGGCCCAGATGTATCCTGCCATAGGATGTCTTTTCCCCACCTCCCTCCATTGAGACAGTGTAGCTGCAATTTTTCCACAGGTATTTCAAAGTATCTTGAAATAGCCTCAGGACATTTTTCTTGAGTTTTTTTTTTGTTTTTTTTCTATGTTTTATTTCACAACATGACTATTATGAAAGTGTTTTGCATGACTACACATGTATAACCTATATCAAACTGCTTGTCTTCTTCATGAGGGTGGGGGGGAGGGAAGAAGGGAGAGAATTTGAAACTCAAATTTTTAACAATGAATGTTAAAAATTACTTTTACATGTAAGGGGAAAAATAACATACTAAATGAAAGAAAAAGAAATAGCCTCAGAACAAGTGTGTGTTGATTGCTGATTGATGTCTCAGGGAATTAGACTGAAGGGTGGCAGATCATACTATGGGAGAAGGCACAATGGCCATAGTGAGAGTTCTGGGTATGAATGTGGATTTGTAGAACTATACTAGTGTACTTGGGAACCAGTGCAAGAGCAGTGGGAGTAGTCTGTGAATAAGTGTGAAATAAAGATCGTGTGGATGTAGGGCTAACTTTAACTCCGGATAGTGTCTGCCAGTATGGAATATGCCATAATGTAAAGCTATGAGATCAGATGTCTCAATCAGAGGTTTCTGGTCTGCTTCAGGGTTCTCTTTTGGATAACTACTACCTGCCCAGAAAGGTGCCAGGTGACCTAAGGTGGTGGGTAAAGTGCTTACAATGATGAAATAAAGATGCTTGACATTTTGTTTAAAGCCATAGGGTTAGGCGTCAGAATCCCTGCCTTCTAGACTTACCTATGCCACTAACTAGCTATGGGCTCATCGATGAGTCAGTTGCCATCTCTAGGCTCCTGTTTCCTCCTCTGTAAAATGAGGGAGTTGGACTGAAAGATTGTTTTCCTCAGAAAATCCTAGCTCTAGAGTTGGCAGGGACCTTAGGGAACATCTAATGAAACTTCCCTCCTACAGACAAAGAAACTGAGGTCCTTGGAAACTGTGACTTGTTCAAAGTTCCCTAGCTAGTAAGCATGGGATTTGAACCCAGGTACTGTGACTCCAGAGGCAAACACCCTTTCCACCGTACCATCCTACATCTATGTGTTCTCCTTTGCTTTTTCTGAGTTCCCAGCTAAGATCCACAAGCCATCCCACTGTCTTTTCCCCAGCACAGTTCATGCCTGTGTTTTGGCCTGAGCCACATTCTTTATTCATCCTGCTCTCCAGCTGCAGGTTCAAAGGAGCATGCTGGGAATTAACTAGTGAGATGAGGGTGGTTCATTCTCCACCCCCACCCCCAAGGAACTTCTTTGTTTCAAGCTGCAGCAAATCAAAAAGTTGGGCAAAGGGAGTGAGTAGACACAGAAAGTAATCCGGCATCCCCCAAAGGACCTTGGAATGTGGATAAACATGACAGTTGATATAGCAAAGTGATTTCTAATAAACTGCAGCATCTCTTCGGCATGATGACATTGGCCTTGGCTGACCTGTCTGGATGAGAACAGCTTCCTCTCAAAATCTCTGCCTTGGCTTGTTGATTTTCCTACATCTTCTCTGAAATTTCTTCCATAGCAGTGACTGCTTTCTTTCAGCAGCCAGAAAGAAGATATGATAGTAGCTGCCAAGAGAGGGAAAATGAGGAGATAGGTTAGTGGCTAATGTCTGAGTCTTCCCTCTAAGTTGGAGTCCCTGGCAACTGGCCTTCATTTGCATCTGCCTGAAAGAATTCCTAGCCTACCTTCTTCTGAAAGCTGGAAGGTCACTGGACTCAGCTGCTCTGGCAGGGGTTGATGAAGGCTTACATTTTAACAGGTGTTTAATGGTGTGCCCATCCTAGGAGGAAAGAAAGCAAAACCTCAGCCTTGAGATGGAGAGGACTCTGGTTTAGTTAGGCTCCATCACAGTCACAGGAGAGACTTAGAACTGAAAGAAACTTTAGAGGAGATCATTTATTCCAAACGCCCCATTTCACAGAATGGGGAAGTGGAGGTACAAGGAGGTAAGCCCTTCTTCCAACTACAACATGGTAATAAGTGGCAAAACAAGAATTTGAACTCAGGTCCTCTGACTCCAAATTAAGTATTCTTTCCACTGTATCATGCCACCTCCCCATATCATTATGCTTCAGCTTATTGATTTCTCTCTCTCTCTCTCTCTCTCTCTCACACACACACACACATACACACACACACACACACACACACAGAACATTGCTTTCCCTGTATGAGCCATATTTTTAGGATCATAAAATTCAAAACCAGAATGGACCATAAAGTTGCCTACTTCAAATCCCTCCTTTTATAGGTGAGGAAACTGAGGTACAGATAGGTTAAGCAACTTACTCAATTCATATGACTGTTGAGTTGAAAAGTAAGGGTTCAAACCTAGTCTTTTGGTTCTAATTCCAGGACTCTCTCCTGTATATCTTCGGCTTTCTAGAAGTCAGGACGACCCCTAGAAATCTGGGTCACACAATTGCTATCTTTGTAGTTTACTTAGCACAGAAACAGCCAGAAATTTCCTCAAAACATTCTTTAGTGAGTGCCCTGTAAGACAAATCTATCCTTCCTGCTCACAGGAAAAAGTTGTCTTTGTATGTAAGTGTAATGAGGCCTTTGGAATATTCCCAGTTGGCATAAGATGGTGGTATCACTAAAGTGGGGCTTTGCCTGAGCATGCCAGACCTCCTAAGATGTAGGACTTCTGTGTTTCCTACTGAGAGGGGAGGGTTGGCCTCCTTCTGTAGCCTGAACAGACCAGTAAAGATAGTATCTTTAACAAGTGAGACAGAGATAGTGGGTCCCCTCCAAGCTTGTATTCTTTCGTGTGGGCTCCCTCCTGCTCTGTACAGGGGGTGAATAATCCAGTGTGGGTACCATGAACTGAACAATACAATTTTATCCCTTTCTCCCTCTTTTACCCTGTGGGGGTGTTTGCTTCTGTGTTGTTTATTCTTCTCACTTGTAGATGCAATGGGTGATCCCGCCAGAACTGGGAGGGGGGATTATAGCCAGTCAGTCAACCCTGCTTGGGAGCCCCTGGGACATGAGCTGAAGGGGGTTGGGACTTGAAAATAGAACTGAGCCCAATAGGAAATGGACTGAGCTCTGAATCCCAGAGTCTGAGGTGATGGGGGTGGGAGTTATGCCTCTGATGAGATGAGGCATAAATGTGTATATTTGGGATTATATCTTTTCAAGTAAGTGTTTCTTTGTAAAACCTAATCTGACTTAGTAGTTAAATGGAACCGGGGCTCAGGGGATCACCCCTGACACTTGAGAAAACACCACCACAGCAGGCTGAAATCATTGGCAGATAGCTGAGATATCCCCAATCCTCCTTAAGGGGACAGGAAAACCCTAGGGGAGCAGTAAAACATAACAAACCTGTCCTTCAGGCAATAGGGTTGGGGTGGTATTGTTACATATGTTTATTGGAGGCTGTTGGGATAGTTCATTGGGATGGATAGAAAGCACAAAGAACGCCAAAGTAGCAATGGCCTCTTCCTCTGGAAAGCAGCATCGTGTAACTCATACATCGAAGATGTGCTTCCCTCCTGTGACGCCCAGGCAGGGCAGCAATTAGGGATGCAAAGCAATGGACTCAGAGAACCCTGGGAAGGTTCACATGAGCTTATACCGTGGTGGGAACAGAATCAGGATCCTACCAACCCTGGAAAGAAAAACATCTTTGGAAGACTTAAGAACTTTGAACTATGCAAAGACCAGCCACAACTCCAGAAGGCCAATGATGGTACATCCTTCTTATCTCTTGGCGTGGAGCTGATGTGTCTAGAAATGTTGACATTCTAGAGAAACTGCATTACACTGGCTACAGTTCTAACCCATTCAGGATTATTGCTGGAGCCCAATTTCCTGGTCTTAGCAAGACTTTTCAGTCTCCATCATGATCCCAGAGCATATAAAATCCTCAGCGTCCGTCACCTTGAGCTGCCATTGTCAATCCAGCCATGGCATGGGTGGGTGATGGGCTGAATTTTGTGGAGGCTATTATTGCTATTATCTGATTTCATTTCTTACAGATTCAGCTGCTTCATCAGTAAAATGAGGGGATTGGCTTAAATGACCCTCAAAATCATCTCCAGCTTCAAACACTAGGATTTGCAGACTCAGGGTTCTTTGTCTCATTGTGATTTCTGGGGGTTTTACCACAAAAATGCCTCACTCTGAGTGAAGTCTTATGAGAATGGGGTTTGACTTAATTTGCATGGCCACTGAGGGCAGAAATAGGAGCACAGACAGGAAAGGAGGAAGGAAGGAAGAAGGGAAGGAACAAGAGAGGAAGGAAAAACAGGAAGGGAAGAAAGAAGGAAGGGAGGGATGAAGGAAGGGAGCATTTATTAAGTGTTTACTGTATGCAAAGCACTGTGCGAAGCACTGGATATATATGTGTGTGTGTATGTATGCATATATGTGTGTGTTATATATGTATGCGTGTATGTGTATGTGTATATATGCATGTGTGTATGTATGCATGCATGTATATAAGTGTATATATACACATGCAGAAAGAAAAACAAGGAGCTTACATTCTAATAGTGAAAGACAACCTCCAGAAAGGATCATAGAGAAGAGAGAGTCCTAGAGATGCAGGAACATGACTTGGAAGCCCAGAAAGTGAGGCAGAGGGCTAAAAGAGGAAGGAAGGCAAGCTGGCCCAGGCCCTTCCATAAAATGGACCCTCCAGGAGGAATTCTCCAGTAAGAGACAGGGCTGGGCCTCATGGGGGGTGATGTTTTGTGGTGAGCAGGTCACAGGGGTAACAAGTTATTCCAGAGCAAGGAGGAATTTTATTCCCAAGCACTGAAGGAAGTTCCAGGCTAAGATGACAGCGGAGGGGTGATTATGGAAGTCAGGAGGAGGGCCAGGAGGCCAAATGAAGTATTGAAGAGAAACCAGAAAGAGGTCTATTGTGACTTGATAGAACTAACGATGACAACTGTCCCCAAATGACCTCAGCTGCCTTGGGGGATGAGTTTGGTCACTGGAAGTTTTAAATCTAATACAGGAGACCTTGCAGAGAAGATCCCTGCTCAGGTATGAGTTGGCACAGAAACCTTTGAGGTCCCTCCTATCTATTAGATTCCATTATTATAATTCATGACTTCTTTCATCATGGAATTTCAACAGTGAATCCAGAAGGGACAGACCAATAAGTCAGACTTAAGCTATTTATTTAGTTGATGTCTTCATTTCATGGTTGAAATGGACTTTTCAAACTGATCAAAAAGGATCCAATTTAAAACCTTCAGTTTTAGGGTTTAGATCAAAGAGTCTCATCATGGCTTGACTATCCTGAGAATAAGATCTCATGATATCAGCATCCTGTTAAACCGGGCCAGGACAAGTTGAATTTATTATTTTTTTTTTACAACGTACCCTTTGCACTGAATTATTTAAATACCACAACCTTTCCTTCATTAAACAACATGATTGGTGTGTCTGGATGGAAGAAATTTATTGAAGCTAATTGGCTAGAAGAGGTATTAGTATTTCCCATTTCTAAAGCTTTTTAAGGGTCACACAGTCTTTCTTTGCAATAAGCCTGTGAGGTAGACGGTGTAGGTATTCCCATTTTACCCAAACGGTGCCTGAGGCTCAGAGCCTGAAGAGACTTGCCCACAGTCACATGATAGACAGGCAGGTAGGCAGAAAGAAAGATGAATAGATATTTAGATAAACAGACAGAAAGATAAATAGATAGATATTTACATAGGCAGATGGATGGATGGATATATAGACAGACAGAAAGAGACAGATAGACAGACATACAGATAGACAGACAGACAGATAGATAGATAGATAGATAGGCATGGATAGATAGATAGACAGATAGAATGGAAAAGCATTTATTAAGAATTTACCATATGTCAACCACTGTACTAAGGACCAGGGATATAAAGACTTACTACCTTCTAGAAGTTTACATTCTAATGGAAGAAGACAACCTATAAAGAGGATGTGGAAAGTAAGGAGAAGTAAAGGAAGACATGGGTATGGAGCAAGGCTGAAGGCAAAGAGAGGTTCAAAGAGTGAGGAATGGAGGTGGGAGTGAAGTGGGCATGGCTTGGGCTTCTTATGAATGGTGATCCAGGCTAGGGACTCACCAATCAGAAAATAGAGCTGCAAGTCAGAGGCATCTCTTGAGTGAGAGGGTTGTTGGCAAGGAGGTGGGTTAGAGTGATTCGTAAATATTGGAGCCAGAATTCAAATCCGGGTCACCTGGATCCTAGAAAAAAACATACCCTGTCCTAGGCCCTGGTAGACCCTGGAGATACAAATACAAAGGCCAAAAAGTCCCAGCCTTAAAATCTTACATTTTAACAGAGTTCATATGTATGTACGTACATATGTATGTATGTACACATGTATTTTTGCGTATACAAAAAAGATACCAGACAACCTCAGGAGGTCTGATACTTTCCCTACCACAATGCATCACTGGGCCTTCTGAAGGGTGTGATAAAGCAGTACAAACAACCCACCATAATGAAAAATTTAATCCTTTTGATGCTTAACTTGCTACTGGGAAGATCTCCTCTGCAGACGATGAATTAAACCTTTTGCTATTAAGTCTCCCCCAGGGACAGAGCCACAGTGGTACAGTGGTCCCAGTTGGGGATGGTTAGACCCTAGCATGTTCTGTCACTTTTTATGTGTCTCATAACAATTTTTGTTTCCATCGTAGAATCGATCAACAAATAAATATTTATTAAGTGCCTACTATGTGCCCAGAAATGTGCTAAGTACTGTAAACACAAAAGGAGGCAAAAGCCAGTGTCTGTCTTAGCTTACAATCTAACATGCAAACAAATATATATACAAACAAGCTATGTGTAGGAGAAATTGGAAATAATTAACAGAATGAAGGTGCACATTATGAGGGCCTAGAGAAATCTTCCTGTAAAAGATGGGATTTTAGTTGGGACTTAAAGGAAACCAGGGAGGTCAATAGGCATGCAGAGTTGAGGAGGGAGAGTATTCTAGCCTTGGAGGACAGCCAGAGAAAATGCCCAGAGCTGAGAAATGAAGTTTCTTCTTCATGGAACAGCCAGGGGGTGAGTATCACTGAATTGAGGAGTGCATGGTTAGAAGTACAGTGTGAGAATGGAAAGACTACAGATCTATATTCCAAAGAGAAAAAAAGAGGGAGAAAGGACTTACTTGTACAAAATATTTAGCAGCTCTTTTTGTGATGGCAAAGAATTGGGAATTGAGGGGATGCCTAGCTATTGGGGAATGGTCGACCAAGTTGGGGTATATGATTGTGATGGGAAACTACTTTGCTATAAGATGATAAGCAGGATGCTTTTAGAAAAACCTGGAAAGACTTACATGAGCTGAAGCAAAGTGAAGTGAGCAGAACTGAGAGAACATCATGGTACAGTAATGGCCATGTTGTATGATGCTCTACTGGGAAAGGTTTAACTGTTCTCCCCAATACAATGATCCAAAACAATTCTGAAAAACTCATGATAAAAAATGCTATCGACCTCTAGATGAAGAACTGATGGAGTCTGAATGCAAGCGGAATCACAATATTTTTCAATTCATTTTTTCATGGTTTTTTTCTTGGTCTGTGTTTTCTTTTACAACATGACTAATAGGGAAATAGGTTTTGCATGATTGCAAATGTATAACCTATATCAAATTGCTTACTGTCTCAGGAAGGGAGGGAAGAGAGAATTTGGAACTAATTTTCTTAAAAAATGAATGTTGAAAATTGTTTTTACAAGTAATAGTGAAAAAATAAAATATTTTTTAAAAAGAGTGGAAAGACATTATAAGGACCTTGAAGGCTAAACAGAGAAACATTACTTCACTCAACACCGGTCCTTAATAACATGCAAAAAAAAATGATCTGCCTTTGCCTTCATAGATTAATCATAAACCAGACATTATTTGCAATTAAGTCTTGCCTGACTGGAGATGAGAGGATCACATTTTGTTTGGCAGCAACATTGTTATTCAGGCAGAGAGAGGGGGAAAATGTTATGATGAGAGGAAACATTAGAACTTTTGCTAACATTCTTCTAGGAGGAAAAAATAGAATCAGGCCAAAGGAAATTAAGTTAATCTTGTTACCTAGAATTTTTTTTTTTTTGCTAGACAGTTCCTTTCAATTTTTGACTAATTGAATATGAAACCCATTAAAGGACAGAGTTAATTTATCATTTAAATGAAGGAAACTCAATTTCCTTATAGAAAAGGGCCACTGAAGTCTACTACTTCAAGGACTCTAAATTTGCTCCCTTTTCCCAAGTAAATTAATCCTAACATTTTGGACTCTAATATTTCTAGCTCAGAAAAGAGCTAGGGGAGGTTGAAAGTAATTTGGCTTAAAAGGAATCATCAAGTGAATCTTAAACCTTTCTTCTTCCATTGCATCTTTTTCATTAGGTTATTTCTTCTTTTATCCCCATTGCATAGGAAAAGAGGATGCAGGGGCTTCTTCCCATCAGGAATGAATGAAGAAATGAATGAGGGAAAAAGCATATATTAAGTCCTCATTTTGTGCCAGACACTGTACTTAAACACTGGAGGCAGAAAGAGAAAAGACAGTCCCTGTCTTTAAAGAATTCACATTCTAATGGAGAGAAATAACACAAGCATAGGGAGGAACAGTGAAGGGAGAGGAATGAGTGGAGCCATAGGGGAATCAACTGTTGTACCCTTTCCAGAAATGATGGCCGTACCGATTTGGTTACTATCCCCTGAGCAAGCAGAAGGGAGTTAGGGATGGTTGGGGTGGTAAGTCTCATGGCAGGAAAATTCTGTACTAAGGGAACTGAGTTTGATATTGACATAGTATGGCATATGCCAATATCCTGTCATCATAGTATCCAAGATTTAGAGCTGGAATGAATATTAGAAATCATCTAGTCCAACCCCCTTATTTTAAAGATAAGGAATCTTGAGTCCCTGAGAAATGAGATATCTTGCCCAAGCTCATACGGCTGGCTGCATTTGAACCCAAGGCTACTTTGCACTATATCATACTAATGACCCATGTAGTTGGGTGACTGGGTTTGGCTAGGAATAGTGAGCTCTCATTAACAAAAAGATGTGGGTGTGTAAAGGTAAGTCAAGGCAACATCGAAAGTCGAAGAGCTGGTTGGAATCACTGACTGAGAGATAGAAGGAATCTCAGCTATTATTAAGGACAATGTGCCCCAGGGTAGGCATCTTGTCATTTCTGGCAAGTCGTTACCCAGCTTCAGCCTGAAGATGCTAGGGCTCATGCTCTCCACAGGAAGCTTAGCTTGAATTGCTCCAAAGTGTTTCATTATATCAAGACCAAGTCTACCTTCCCAGAAATTGACTAGAGTTCAAACTGAAGGTGATCTTTGACAGCATTCCAGAAGCCATTATAAAACATATTAAAACATCAGAAACCTGGGAAGCTGGAAATTGGCAGCATTTGTTATCAGCTTTGAGAAGAATCTTAGTTTAGGGACTTTCTCCTGAAATCGAATCTTCCTGCAATTATGAAATCCATTGGGCTTCCTCTTTCCATCCCTTTATTATGCAGTTTTCCAACGTCATTGAGAGATTGCTTTTTTTCATTTCTGCACTTATTTTTTCTAGCTCCTACAGATGTGAATCTGTTGGGTGGAGTGGCTATGGCAGAATCATACGGGGTACCACTGGCAGTCCCCTCAGATGAAGCCACTGAAACCACCAAGGAATGAAATGGCTTTCTCCTATGCAGACCTTAATTCTGAGTCCACTGCTTAGCTCCATCGTCTGTTCCACACACTTCCTTTCTGCTAAAAACTTCATATCCTAAACTCACTGTGAAGAATTTGTTTTTGTTATGGACTTAGTGAACATCAACAAGTATGCTCATTTTCATGTAGAAAGAACAGATTGTATACGAAACCATGAAATTCTGTAACTTTGTTTTTTTAAAAAACGTAATGAATTTAACATCATTCTAATGCTGTCTTGCTACTTTGTGACCCTTTTTAAACTTTCTTCTGCTCTCATCTATGAATGTTATGTTTCATTGACCATATCTTTTTGCTTTCCTTCCTTCCTTCTTTCCTTTCTCCCCTCTCTCTTTCTTTCACATCGTTATTACCCTCCCCCGCTTTCTAGTCCTGTTTTGTTTTTCTGTTAATTGTGAATCCCTGTCCTCACTGGATAGGAAAGTTGGATGCTGGAACTTAGTTCCTTCAAGAATGAATGACAAAGCAATTATTAAACACTTATCCTGTGCCAGACACTGTACTAAACACCAGAGACAGACAAAAGCCAAACAGTCCCTATCCTCAGGACCCTTACACTCTGTAGGGGAGAGAAAACCTATAGAGGAAGCTGAAGTCCCCTTGTCCCATGACTTTCCATCTTCCCACAAATGAATTCCCTTTACTAACAAATAAGTAAAGTCAAGACAAACAGATCCACACATTGGCCATGTCTAACACTGTAACTGCTCCTTCTGCACCTAGCCCATCATCTTTCTGTCAAGGGAAGGGAAAGTGTGATTCATCCTTGATCTTCTACAGTCATGGTTGTCCATTGCCTTGAGAAGAGTTCCGAAGTTTTCAAAGTAGTTTTCCTTTACAATGTTGTAGTCGTTGTATAAGTTGTCTCCTAATTATTTTTATTTCATTCTGCATTAGTGTATGCAAGTCTTCTCAGATTTTTCTGAATCCATTCCTTTTGTAACTTCTTAGGGAACAACCTGGAACTATACTCCAAGTCACATTACATAAATATCCCACAATTTTATGACAAACATTTATTAATTACCCATTATGTGCCAGGTGCAATGCTAAGTACTGGGGATACATATTTAAAAAAGAGAAAAGACAGCTCCTACTTTCAAGGAGCTTACAATCTAATGAAGGAAGATAATACACAAAAAGAAATGGAAGTGATGGAATACTAGAGGGTATTTGGCTGGGTGGCATGATAATGATGGTAAAGTCAGAACAAAGCAGAGCAGCTGTTGGCAAATAAATTCTCGGCATTCTTCAATTAATGGGTACCTCTTTTCTGGGTTTTTAAAACAAGATTTTTTTCTAGTTTTTTTTTAAATTTCTAGTTCTTTGCTAAACAAAGTATTGCCATAAATATTCTTATATATGGATCCTTTCTCTCTTTCTCTCTGGTGTATGACTCTAGTAGTGGTAACTAGTTCACTCAATGGATAGAGTACTGAGGCTGTAGTCAGAAGATCTGTGCTCAAATTTGACACCAGATACTCACTAGCCGTGTTACCCCAAAAAAGTCATTTAACCCTATCTGTCTCTGTTTCCTCTTCTGGAGAATGGGGGTAATGATAGCACCTAATTCCAGGGTTGTTGTGAGGCCTAAATGAAAAAAAAATTGTAAAGTTTCTAGCATAGTATTTGACACATAATAGATATTATATAAATGTTAGGTAGTAGTAGTAGTAGTAGTAGCTAATGGTGGTAGTGGTAGTAGAAGTAGTGGTATAGTATTAGTGGTAGTAGTAGTGGTGTAAGTATAGGTGTAGTAGTAGTAGGAGGAGGAGGAGGAGGAGTAGAAAAGATATTCATAATTTGGTGATTTGGGGAGTATAGTTCCAAATATGCTACATTGAATCTTTATTTGTTTTTTTAAGCTTTTCTGGATTTGTGGGGGCTGCCTGAGTTTGACTACTCTGGCTTGGACCAAACATTAAGTGATTTGTTGTTGCTCAGCCATTCCCAGCTCTTCATGACCCCATTTAGGGAGTTTGTGGCAGATACTGGACTGATCTGCCATTTCCTTCTCATTTTACAGATGAGGAACTGAGGCAAACAGGGTTAAGTGGCTTGTCCAGGGTCACATAAATGAGTGAGACAAGTAAGTGTCTGAGGTTGGATTTGAACTCAGGAAGATAAGTCAGTCTTCCTGACTCCAGACCTGGCACTTTATCCACTGCATCACCTACTTGCCCTTATATATGTTTGGGGGACGGTATAAGAGAAACCAAATCCATATATCACTGTTACTCAGTTCCACCACTCTGGAACATCACTGGTAAATGGTATGCCCCACAAAGTTCACATACCTAATATGTTCCCACAGTCCTCTCACGAAGAGCCTCAGGGCCCTCAAAGAACTCCAGTTTGGATGCAAAAGAGACATCAAGGTTTGGGTATCACTTCCTTTTTATCAGTAGTTGGATCCTCTTTCCCCATAAAACCTTTCACCAGAACTGCTTACTAAATCTGCAAGCATAACTGTTTTGTTTCCTTTTCATTTCTTTTGTGTATTGTAATAGTGCCAAAAAGCAGTGTAGTAACAGATGTCCAACAAAAAAGAATCCTTACGAAACTTGAGTGACCCACAAACCAACTCTTGAATACGTAACAGTTGGCTACATGTATTTAAATTTATTTTCAAATAACACAGGATCAGTGGACCTCTTGCCACTTCCCCAGCAAAAATACATGCACATACACGCCTATATATGTATATGTGTACATGCATATATGTACATATGGTATGAATGTATGTATTCTAATAGATTTTTCTAGAAACAAATTTGGTCTTAGTTTGCTTTGAAGGAGCCCCAATTTTATCACTGTATGTGCTTCACTTACTCAGATATAGTCTAGCTGCCCCATTTTACCGATGTGAAAACAGAATCTCTCTTCAAAGAGATTCATAACTTGTCCATGGTAATACAGCTAATAAGTGTCGGAGGCAGAATTTCAATCCAGTTTTCTCCTAGGTTAGGATTCTACTGTATCATGTTACCTCTTATATGTTTGCCTTCAAGAAGCCTTGGAAAATCCCTGCATGGCGTCCCTAGTATACCAAGACCTGCTCCCTATTCAAATACAAGGTACGCAGTATTCAGAAAGAAGGACATTTGAACTCATTGCTTAAATTCCAGAAGGAAGGAAGTTTTATTGCATGAACAAAGTAAAATGAGTGCTGCTTTGCAGAGGAGTAGGGGACAAAACAGCCTTCTCCCAGAGATCTGTGCAAATTTCCTGTCTGTGGTTGCCAGTTACTGCCTTTGGGGGATGCTCTCTGGGTCTCTTGTGGACTTAATGGCACTATGGCAGCTTGGATGCTGGGGTTCACTCTGTAGTTCCCTCTGGCTCCCAGCAGAGGTCACTAAGTTTCACTCTAATCTATGCCTTCAAAGTTTCCCTTTATTTTTTCTACCAAACATCGCGACCAGCCCTCATCTTTGAGCACCAAGTTCTCAAAACTCTAGTGGTTTCTGTTCTCTCCTGAAGGACAATTCTGCTTACTCATTAGCCATTTGTTTTTGCAATTACTGGTAGTGGTGACTGTGATTTCATTTGTATAAGCAATTCCCAGACGGGGAAACTCTACCAATACAAATTGGCACCTTTCTGTGATTTATAATCTTAGAGAACTTGCCTTGGGCACAGGGAGGTTAAGTGACTTGCACAGGGTCACACAGCTTGCATGTGTCAGCCACAAGGTCAGTTCTCTCTAACCAATATCTCTTGTGCATAACAACTCAAGGTTTGCCAAACTTTTCACATACTTGATCTCATGTGATCCTCACAACAACTCTATGAAATGGAACAAATATAATTGTCATTTTATAGATTAGCAAACTGACACTGAAATTTAGAGATAAGCCCTACTAGTTATCAAGGATTTTAGCCGGGATTTGAACCCAGGGTTTCCAGACACCAAGTCCTACACTTCCCTTTCTCAAGATACAGAACTTGGCACTGGGGGCTAATTCACTCTATGGTGTGAGGGGCTAGTGAATCAAAATGTTATCCCTGTCAGGAGTAGTTGCTTTTGACATTAAATGTGTATCTAGTGAATAGAGTGCAGTCAGCTCAGTTAGGAAGGCATGCATTTGAATTCTGACTTGGACATGTACTTAGCAGTTAGCTTAGCTGTGTAACCCTGAGCAAGTCACGTGATCTCTCTGTGCCTTAGTATTCTCATCGGTAAAAGGCAGTAATAATTATAGCACCTACCTCGCAGAGTTCTTGTGAGGATCAAATGAGTTAAGGTGTACACAGTGATTTGCAAACCTTAAAGTGCTATTTAAATGCTAGCTGTTAATGTTGAAAAGGAAATCCTTAACCTGAAGTCCTGAATCTCTTCATGGCCTGCCTAGGTAGGGAAAATATTGTTTTTAGAAAGGGTGTCAGCTTGACTTTCCTTATATTATCCCCCAGAGGTGACTGCCTACATGGTTTGTGGTTACGACTGCATTGAATTTGGACTCAGAAGACTTCAGTGAACTCTGCCACTTACTAACAGAAGTCAGTGGACCTGCCACTTCACTAGCTGTGTGGTTTTGTCCAAGTCCTTTCACCTCTCCGGACCATACTTTCTTCATCTTTAAAACAAGGGGGTTGAGCTGGATGCTATAGAAGACTTTAATGTCGAGGTCCACTCAAGAAGCCCTTAGTACTGTTCTGTGAAATGGAAAGCTCAGCAGGTCTGGGGAAGAAGTACGTGGCTCTGTCGAGGGGAAATCATCAAATAAAAGAACATGCCATTAGTGGAAGGCAGTAAGAGAGACAGAAAATATCCTGAAAAGCATTTCCGCAGTTGGAAATTGTCGTTTTCTGTTCTGGGGGCTTCCTATGCTCCTACAAGAGGTTTGAGTGTCATACGTAACCAATGGCAAGAGAATCACTCAAAATCATGTTGGCCAAGATAAGGCCCATCAGTTCTGAGTAGGATCCCAGGCTCCAAAGGAAAGGATAATTTTTGATATTTGGAGAGTGTAGATAGATTGGTGGTATATTAGGGAACTCAAATGATGAAAGAAACTGGCCAAGATTTAAGGGAAGATAAGAAAGGCAATGTCCATTAATAAGGTCATATGTCAATTGTAAATTGTAAATCTGAGAATTGACAGAGACTACATATTCCAAATGGTTATGGATGATGAGATCTCAGGTAACAAGGATATTCATCCCAACTCCACAAATACATGCAATTCTGATGAAATTTGAGCATGGGGGATCTAAGACAGTGAAGTGATTGGAAGCATTGTGGGGTGTTCCTCTCCACAAACTCCTACAAATAGACCTGGAAAATGCACCAGATCAATGTCTGATAAGAACATCTAGAAAAAGTCCCAGGGAATCATTTCTCCCTGTTGTCTAGGTTCCCTGAGGCACCTGCATAGCCATCCCTAATGATGTGTTAGTAGCTATTTTTTCTATTTTTGTTGGCACCATCCAACCAAGGCTCTCTTCCTGAGAGCTAGTAGCAATGGTCACAGTTAAGGTAATTTTACAGATTCAAATGAATATCAACTCAATATCCCTAACCAGTCTTCTTTGGCTTTTTGTACTGCTTTATTCTAGGCTACTTCTTCCCTTTACTTGCCCCTACTCCCACCCCCAACCCTCAGTGCCTTCATGGCACAGGAAATTCATGATTAAAAGACAAACCACAGACTGAAGACTGAGCCTCTAGCAGTGAGTGGCACACCCCCTGTCTGAGGGGAAGTAGAAGTTAAAGGTTTTTGGATGCTTGCTCTCTCCTATGTGTGGACTGCTGGTATACTGCCCATTCTGAGGCATATTCTGTAATTTATTAAAGGTGCCTACTGTGGTTGTATGGTTGAACTTCCCCTAGGGTCTGTGTATAGTTAGAGCTAAAACATGAGTAGAGCAAAGAGAAATGGATTTGGGAGTCACCAGGAATTAAGTTCAAACTCTCCCTCTCTTTCTCCTTATTAATGAAATGGGGTATTGTACCTGACTCACATGATTAAGGATCAAATGTGATATATTGTCCATTTAGTGGGGGGAATGAATTCTCTGATTAGTTCCCTATCCCAATAATTGATTTCCCCCAAAGTTCACTACATGAACTGTGCCCTTGAATTTCAGGGTTTCCAGCACCCCTAGACTGCAACACTTAGCACAGTACCTGGTGCATAGTAGGTGCTTAATAAATGTTTGTTTGTTTCTTTCTTTCCTTGGCTCTTCATTCCCCTAGACTTTATTCTCACTCCTTCAAATTACTTAGTATGAGTTCTGTACAGAATTTATGTTTATCTATGTATATGTTGTAGCCTGTCCACCACCATCCCCTCTGAATTGCAAGCTTTTCAAGTCTTGCCACAAGACTATCTTCCTTTTGTTCTTGCATCAGTACAGAGTAGGTGCTTAATAAATGCTCAGTGGGGCTGAAAGTGCTTTATCAACCTTAAAGTCCTACACAAATGTCAGTCAGTACTACTGTTAGTTTCCTTAAGGATCTATTTGTTGATAGTCCATTCTCCTTCCCAGCCAGTGGGATCAAGGTCAGAATTGGTCTCAGGCTGTGGTTCAAAGGGTTTCTTGATTCTGATTAAAGCAGAAGCTGGAAGGGAATACTCCAGGAAGGTTCTAGTAGTGAAAAATATTGACCAGATGCTTTGTGTGATTCACATCCAGGATATGTCTGAATAGAAGGGCCAGAGGCAGGAATCAATGCCCAGATTCAACACAGGGACAAAACCTGTGGGAAAACAAAGTTTAAAGTGCCCTGGGAAGGAAGGGTCAGGGGTTGGGCTTGACAAAGGGGTTTCTCTATTTGTCATACTCAGCACATTGGAAATTTAGTAGGGCATCTGAGGACAAGAGCTTGCTGGGAGGCTACAACTTCCACACTCCACCCCCATCCCCACCCCCAAAGGACCTTTAAACTCACAGACACTGGGGCTGACCCCAAGAGAGTTTTTCTCTTTGGCTCTTTCCCCAGACTTATAGTTAATACAGGAAGATCTCCAAAATAAAGCCTAGATATGACTCATATATAGGTTTTCCCCAAATATAAGTTGTAGTGAGTCCTCTATTCTTGTATGGGCACTCAGTGTATAATATAGGATAACCTTTATTTTAGTCCTACAGAAAATGCCTAAGATGCTAAAAACTTGGAGGAATATGACAATAATTTTTCATATTTGATTTCCTTTTATTAATTTTTATGTTTGGGTCTCAGGGCTATTCCTCCTGCAAATTTTGCTTAACTTAAAGCCTGTCTCCTGTTAATATTAACCTCACCTGAGCAAAATCCTGATTCATGGAATAATAATATTAAGGGAAGGTCATGGCCATTTCTCCTAATTTTATGACATTGAAGGAAGCATGAAATTGTGTGCCTTTTCTTCAACTTTTGTGACCTAAGAGAAATGTACAAGATTGCAATTTGTAAAACAATTATTCCCCTGTCCTTGTGACATAATCTTGTCTAGGACAGCCTTATTAAAACCTAATCTTCATTCAGTGTTTTTTTTTTTTTGGTCTGAGATTTGAACCTATGCTCAAGCATAGATTTTTGCCTCTATATTGTGGTTTATCAGTTTCAGCAGTCACCACCTAACACATGAACTCAAAAATGAGATATTTCTCCCATAATAAACTCATGATCAAATACAGAAAAAGAAAGCATTTGAATTGTCCATTGTTCTCCCCCTGAATTTGGGAAGTGAACTTGGGGCCCTTATCAGGGTAACCGTCAGTCACTCTGGGCAGTCTCTCTATTCCATAGAAGTAGTACCACCGTAATAGTTTATATCCTTTCCCTCCACATCCCCAGCAGCCCATGGCAAATGTACAAATGGTTAAACAAATAAACTCCTTTCCTAGAACTTGCACAGGATGAGTAATCTGTGAACTTTACTTTCCAAGTAGGATATTAGATGGGGATCACCCTTTTTTTTCTCTCTAAGAAAATATTCACAAGCAGTTATAAAGTGCTTACCTTGTTCCAGGTACTGTGCTGAGAACTGCAGATTTAAAAAAAGACAAAAGTGAGTCCCTGCTCTTAAGAAGTTCACAGTTTACTCACAAGCAAACAGTAACATACAAACAAGCAATTATATGCTGCATAAATTCAACACACTAGAATTATGGGGGATCAGAAGAGGCTTCTTGTAGACAGTATCTAGAAGCTGAAAGATAAGTGAGTGAGAAGAAGCTTCCCAGCCTGAGTAGAAATGCCTGGAGTCCGGAAACAGAATGCCAAGTTCAAGGAACAAGGAGCCCAAAAGTTCGAATAGGTCATAAGAAGACTAGTAACATACTAAGAAGGGGCTAGGTTTTGAAGTCAAATTTTTGTTATTGTTGAGTCATTTTTCAGTCATGTCATATTCTCCTTAATCTTGTATGAGTTGTTTTATTTTTTTGGTAGAGATATCGGTAATTTCATTTCCTTCTCCTGCTCATTTTATAGGTGAGGAAACTGAGGCAAACAGGCTAGTGACCTGCCCAGGGTCACACAACTAATAAGTATCTGAGTCTGGATTTGAACTCAGGAAGAAAAGTCTTCCTTACCTTAGGCATGGTGCTCTGTGCACTATGGTGCCACCTAGCCATTCCATGAAGCCAAATAGACAATTTCATTTGTGATCTCTTAGTGCAGTGCCTCACACATAGTAGGCACTTAATAAATGTTTATTGTATTGAATTAAATATGATCCAGAAGGTAAATGAAAACCACACCTTGGAGTTGATTATATTAGGGAGGCATAGGGAGGAGAGGGAATGATAGAGTCAAGACTTTTGCTTTAGGAAGATCAAATGGACAGACAAATGGAGAATGGACTGGGGAGAGGCAAAGACCTGAGGCAGAAAGACAAGCCATCAGGGTTGCAATAGTCCAGGTATAAGGTGACCCCCTAGACTAGGATGGCAGCAGCATCAGAGGAGAGAAGGAGACTTATAGGAGAGATGCTACAAAGCAAGAAATGAAAGGACTTGGCAACTGATTGAATATAACTGGGTGAAGAGGGTTAAAGAATTTGGAATGACATCTAACTGGGAGGATGGTGTCACTCTCTACAGTAAGAGGAATTAGGAAGAGGGGAGGGTTTGGGAAGAAAGGAAATCAATTCTGTTTTAGATCAGTTGAGTTGAAGATGTCTATGAGCTTCCAGTTTTAGAGATGGGTGTCTAGAGGTCAGGAAACAGGTTAAAGTCACACAAATAAATCTGGAAATCATTTGCATGGAGATAATAGCTCAACGCAGAGGAGCTGGAATCCAGAGGAGTTGGGTTTCATGGTTTCTTGGAGTGACCTGGATGAAAATCCAGCTAAGGAGCTTGAGAAGCAGTGATTAGAGAGAATGGAGGAGAATGAGGGGAAAGTAGCCTCATGGAAACCTAGGAAGATGAAAGTATGAGGGAGAACAGGGTGGTCAACAGTGTCTAAGGCTGCAGAGGGGTCATGAAGGGTGAGGACTGAGGAAAGGTCTTTAGTTCTGCTGATTCGGAAATCATGGATAACTTTGAAGAGAGCAGTTTTGGTTTAATGAGCCAAGAGTTTTCTAGAAAGGGAGTGAGAGGAAAGGAAATGGAGGTATGATGGTAGAAAGCCTTCTCAAGGAGGTTAGCCAGAAAAGAGGGGTCTAAAATGATAACTACGAGGGCTGGATGAATCTAGTGAGATGGAGATGTGTGTGTTTGTAGGCAGTAGGGAGTCAAGCAGTAGACGGGGTGACTGAAGAGAACAGAGGGAGTGGGGCGCTGCTAGGAAGAGCAATCTTCAAGAGAAGGTGGATTGGGTGGTGACTACTTGTGCATGGAAAAGAGCTTGCTGTGGCAAGGAGGAAGGCTATCTCTTCATGAGAAACAAGGAAGAGATTATGGTAGAAGGTATCTCAGTGATAGATGAGAGGGAATGACAATAAGCATTTATATAACACTTCAAGTTTGCAAATCACTTTTACCAACTTCTCATTTTTTCCTCCTAACTGCGAAGGGTTATTATAACGCCCATTTTATAGATAAGGAAACTGAAACAGATAGAGGTTAAAAGTTACCCAAAGTCACACAGGTAGTATCTGATCTAAACTTAGTTCTTCCTAACTCCAGGTCCCATGCTCCAACTTATCTGCCTTATTTTTTTTCATTGAAGTATGAGTTAAGGCTTTTAGCGGAGAGAGGGGTGGGCGATGACTAAGGAGAAGCAAAAGAGGTTTGAGGAGATATGCAAAGCATTGTGAAAAGCTGTTGTGTAAAGTGGGAGTCGGTCACTAAGAGAGGTGTGAAAGGACTGCCCTGTGGCAGTGAAGGCTCCAGATGATGTAACAGAAATCTGCAGTGGACCCAAGTCAACATAGTTTTGTGATTTTTTTCCAGTTTAAGTGTAGGAGCAAAGGCAACAGATGTTGGGGATGATGCAAGACTGAGCCTTAACAGAACAAAATTGTTGATAACAAAAGAGTTTGAGGGACTGGAAGAATGAGAACAGTGTAGAGTTGAACTAGTTTATCAAGGGATCAAGATGGGAAGGGAAGAGAGTGTTTAGGCTGAGCTAACAACAAAAACAAAAAACCCCAAACAAAATGCAACATGTCCTATTATTTTATCTTACACAACCCATGGTAGTAAAGCTATATTCTCCTTTTTTTTTTTGTTTTGTTTCCATTATCTGTGACTTTGGAGTATTGGTCATTGTCCCCAAGGAATTTTATTTTTACTTCTAAGTCTATGTTCTGCGATGGAAAATTTAAAGACACCCCACCCTCACTCCAACCCCTCTTAGAGGCTAGGATCTCTGGTTAGTTTTATAACACTTCCAAGAATAACCCTAAAACTTGAACTTTAGGCTCACTTAGATTTTCCCTGGAAGGACGAGCCTAACAGAGCCAAGGTGTTTTTGTGGTCTCAGAGGTGATACTTCATGAGCCTTGGAACCAAGAGGCAGCTTAGAAAGAATTCTACCTCAGAGCTAGTCCAGAAGGCAAGGTCTAGGAGGATTTTTGTTAGGAAGAGAAAGTGAGGAGAGCACAGGCAATGGCCCCTGAGGTTAAAAAGTTAAAAATAAAACAAACAAGTACAAACAGGTAGAACAGCAAATGAAAGGAAAAGGGGAAAGGAAACTAAGCTTCCTTCACCAGAGGGAAAGTCCAGTGCCAAATCAGCTCACAGGACTTGTGAAACTCTCCCAAGGTAACCTGGAACTTGGGGACAAATGGTGACTAATTCTTTGCTCTCAAGTGAAAAACCTGTTAGCACCTAAAGCGATTCAAAGGAGAGAGCCCAAGGGAAGTTGAGGTTGAGGGGAACACAACAGCTCACTTTCTGGTGATGGATCTGGTGACTAAACTTATCTCCCAAAAGAGAAAGTGCTTAGGATGACTAGAACATCAGGGAAACCCTATCCTGTGGACCTGGAGATCACAACGATTATGGGAGATAGATGCTGTTATCCCCTTTTTACAGTATCAGGAAACTGAGTCAGGCAGGTGTTAAGCAATTTGCCCAGGCTAACAAGTGTCTGAAGATGAATTTAAACTTAACTCTTCCTGACTCCAAGTTCCTCGATCCTCCCAGGGTGCCATCTAATTGCCCTTCGTATTATTTTTTAGTGTCTGCCTTTTGTTTTTCCTTTTGAAGAAATTTAACCTTAGGCATAGAGAATGGGTCTATGCTTTCATTAGTAGATAGCACTCTGGTAAAGAAACTTCCTCTACCAAAACAGGTTAACCCCTTCTCTGAATCTTAGTTTCAGAAAGTGACCTGTGAGCACTGAGAGGTTAGGTGACTTATACAGGGTCACACAACCAAGTTGTATCAGAGGCAGGACTCCCTATCAACCATGCCACTCGATTCTAACTTCAGGCATCTTCTAGATATCAATGGTAATAAAACCGAGGAGACTTGAAATCATTGATTCTGCTTTTTTAAAATTCCTTTTTCGGAACCTGAGTTCACATAGGGGTACTATGGTGTCTTAAACATCGAATTCATGGATTAATTAATCCTTTGTAACTGAGGATGTAATTTTCTGGTTATGCTAGAATGAATCAACTAGTATTAACTGAGTGCCTACTGAATACATAGTGTTACAGGGCACTGTGAGTGATTTTAAAAAGGTAGATGCATAGGTCCCCATCCTCCAAGATATTATAAATTTTAGATTATGAGTTTTTGGGGAGCTGCGACTTGTATAAGCGAGAAGCCTGAGACTCCAGGAGGAGAAACAAAGAGCTTTTATTTGAGACAGTCTATTACCCGTGTCCTCCTGGGGGGAAAAATGGGAGAATCAAGGCCATTAGGTCAATGTTTCTAAGGGTTCACAGGATGTTAAGCAGGAGCAAAACATAGAATTGGCCTGGATCTCTGTAAAACAGGTGACTGGGTTTAAAGAAATCCTGTAATAAATATTAATCATAGTAAGCCAATAACAAGTCATAATTGCCTGTCCAGAGAATTTAAGTGTTTCTTTGCAAGAAACCAAACCAAACAAAAATCCCCTAAAAACAAACAAAACTCCAAGACACCCTAGAAGAGTGCAGAAAGTCAGAGAGGACTTGGAGAGGTGGGCTATTTAGAGGATGGAGAGGATGTAGGGGACGGAAATGATTCTTGGGGAATTTTTGTCCATCAAAGCACTACTGATTTCTATCTTTTCTTTGACCAAAAAACTAAACCAAAACAAAAACTTCACAACTTTTTTTTGAGGGGTGGGGATGGGAATCTATAATTTAGACATGTTCGTCTATACTTTCCCTCTTTGTCCTCTTTTCCAACCCAAATATATCAGCAAAGAAAAGACTCTATGGGTGTGTGGTTCACTAAATGGATATGTGTAATGTCCATGGAGAAATCATGCCTGCTTAGCATTGAGTAGTCATAATAACTTATAGGCACCATTTCAGCAAGGGAGGGAGCGTGGGGTTTGGGAAAGCCCACTGGACTTGAAGTAAGAACCCTTGGACATGAAACTCAGCTAGCTTTATTGTAATTGTAAGGGTCGGAAACATCTGTAAGTCTCAGTTTCTTTATGAATAAAATGATTATAATGGTTGGGTGATCCATATTTCTAGTGTGGGGAGGCTAGACTCCTCTCCTCTTGGCAGATGGACTGGGCTCAAGAAATTTCCCTTGAATAGCATTCAGTATGACATGCTTGCTCCGCCCCTCCTCCCCAAACTTTCTGGGAACATCTGAATCTGTCTGGTTCATTTCCTAATAAACATTTGAACGTTAAGCTTATTTAGCATAAAGAATATAATTAGTGTAAATTGAACCTGTCCACAAGTTCAGTTAGCAAAGGCATGACAAGGGTTCCTTTCTTGCCTTATCTGCCATATAAACCAAAACCAACAGAGGAGGTCCCGGCAAGACGCTGGATTGGAGGCAGGAGGACAAGATACTTATTGGTGGGACCCTAGACAAATCACTTCATCTCGGTAAGTCTCAGTTTGCTCCACTAAATGGGCGTCATAAAAGCAGCCCCCTTCCAGGGTTTTTGTTAGGATAAAATGAGACCTTGTTTGTAAAATGATTTGCAAACCTGAAAGGACTACACAAATACTAGCTATTGTTACTGTATATCAAGAGTAAGCCTGCAGAACTAGGGGCAGGGATCCTCCTTCTCTCGTACCTTGACTATTTCCCCTAAAGGCTCACCTGCTGCCTTCATCCAGCTGTCACCACCTTTTAGCAAGTCAATAATCTTTTCGTTGGAGCTGACCTCGGTAAATTCTGGGAGTTGCCCAACAAACTGGAAGAAAAACTGTTTATTTCTGCCCTCAAAGTGTTTCCAATCTGATTGGGAAGACAATACATCAAAGGGAGATGAAAGGGGATGGGATAGAAATGAAAGTGTTGGATACTGTGAGAATCTAGAAGAGAGATGTGATGTGAATCTGGAGGAATGAGAAATGACATGAGAGGAATGAGAACATGTTAGGTCATTGCCTCCTCCTCAAAATGACAGTTCTTAAAGGAGCCAGGCTAGCAGAAGGAGAGGCCAAGGTAGAGGGGTACTTCTAATGTAGGAAGCAGCCCAGGAGTGGAATGAGCGTCCAGAGTGAAGAGGTTTCTATAGCAGAAGAATCAAGACATTCTCTTTGAAATGGAGGCTTGGGAGGAGCCAGACAATCAAGGGGAGAGAGTGGAGGTAGAGGGCACTTCCAGTGTCAGGAGCAGCCCTTGCTTGGGATGGTTTGGTAGAGAAAATCCTTCAGTCTGGAGAAAAAAAATTCTCTGAGCTGGACAGAACTTCAAAGGCTCTCCTGGCCAACCTTTACCTGGACAAGAATGTTATCAAAGTATATCCCACAAAGGCTTACCTACCCTTTGTTTGCAGACCTGCAGAGAACCCACTTCTTCCAGAGGTAGATCCTCCTACTCTGGGACAGCCCTATTTGTTATGAAATTTTTCCTTATGTGAATCCTACATTTGGGGATTCCACCATCTACGACCAGTAAATCTCAGTCTTCTCTATGACATCCCTTAAGTCTCCTCTCCTGCACCAAGTCCTTCAGCTGACTCCTTTCTGGTTCACCATGCTCATTGCTCCCTACTTGGCCTTCACTGAGGCCTTTGAGTGGAAATGAAAACTGAGATGTGGATATGGCCAGGCCTCTCCCCCATTCCTACTCTGCCAGTTCAAATCCAATGAGAATGGGGTGTGGCTGAAAAATGACTTGGAGCTGAGGTCAGTAAAAGAACAGGCAAAGTTTCATTCCCTTCCTCCCCTGTTGCCTGCAGAAGGCATAGACTTACATCCAAATTTCTCTGTTTTGTTCATTCATGATTAATTGAATGATTTGCTAATTCATGACTTTTTATATAAACTATAATCAGTCATAGTCTTCCCCAGCATCTGGGCATTGGGTTTCTCTCTGCCATCAGCACTTCCCATGAGTCTGGATAGTACATGGGTCCTTTATCTGGATCCCTTGAACCTTAATACTCAATTAACCGTATCTCATGTATTTCAATAGAATTGTTTTCCTTTGTAATTCTATATATTTTTTACTTTACGCATTTAATAATAATACAGCTACCATTTATGTGGCACTACAATTTCTAGACTGCACCCCAATACACCCCAGGCCAACACAGATAATTTATAGGAGTACAGAGGGATATTAACATTATCAGTAGATAATCAGTAGAACTGTTAAGTATCTCTTTTGACCTAGGGGGCACTATGAAAAAATTACTGAGACACTAGAGTGCTGTGAACTGGGAGTTTTTAAGGTTTTCAGACAACTTTAAGGACGACTCTGGGAAGTAGGTACTACTACTATCCACACTTTACATATATGGAAACTGAGGCAAACAGAGGTGAAGTGACTTGCCCAGAATCACACAGCTAGTAAGTGTCTGAGGCCTAATTTAATAACCTCAGATGTTCTTTGATATACAAGTCCAGTGCTTACCCATTGAACAGACTAAAAACATGGTTCTGATACGAATTTTCATGAATTTCACCAGATTGTCAAAGGAGTAAATGACACAGAAATGATTAAGAATCCCAGGTCTAAGACATGAGAAAAGCAGCTCCTCTCCCCCTGTTTATCCCTCAGCTTTCCTCACCCCCATCTGGGGTAGCTGACATGATTATTTCAAATTATCAAGACTGTTCTAGAGGAAGGAGGAGGAAAGGCATGTAGTCCTTTGGCTTACTAGACCTCAGAGACTAAACTTTGTTGTTCTTCCTATAGACACATTTTAAGGGCCTAAATTAGAAGCCTATTTAATCAAAGGAGAGATTTTTAAAAATAACTTCTACAATCCCTGTGCTAGTTTTTTTGTAGACTTTGTCGTTTTTCATATTATCCTTTTTTTAAAAAAAATTAATTTAATTTTTCAACGTACACTAATCTATTTTCTCTCCCTCCTATCTCCTCTCCCCCAATTGGGTGGGGAGGGGAAATAAACAAACCTTTGTAATAAATAGACATAGTCAAGGAAAAACATTCTCACATTGGCCAATTAAAAAAAAAATAGATCTCATTCTGCCTCCTGAGGCCATGACCTCTCTTTCTGTCAGCTCTATCAGTCCTTTGGAATTATGGGGGAGCCAAGATGGAGGAGAAGGGGAATCCTCCTGACATTCCCCTCCGAACAACTTTAAAACAGTGGCTCAAATCTAATTCCGGAGTAGCAGAGCCAACGAAAGTTCAGGGTGAGTTATTTTTCCAGCCCAAAACAATTTAGGCGGTCAGCAGGAGAAGTGACACTGGCTTGGGAGCAGGACCATCAATGAACCTTGTAGTGGCTGTAACAGCAGTAGCGGCAGCTTCTGGACCTCTAAGCTCGAAGTCATCAGGGGAGTCAGACAACTGGTCAGAAAAACATCCCAAAAATCTTCAGCTGGCACTAGAAACAGGAAAGGATACTATTTGGCAGCTCCATTGCCCAAACCTTCTTCTGGGTCTCAGTCCAAGGTTCCAAGGAGTACTAGCACTTATGGATGTAGAGAAGCAAGCCTTGTAGCCCTTCTTGAGTAAGTACCAGAGTACAAATCAGGTGACAAATGACTATTCCTCTCTCCAGATCACACCACTTCAGCCTAATTGAAAACTTCCGCTCCCATTCAAATAATTCAGCAAATAGCAGCCCTAAAAAGCTCTGAGGTGAGCAGAGCCCAATATTAACACAAAGTTCAAAATAAAGAAACAGGATGGAAAAAATGAACAAACAGCAACAAAATGAAACTGACCATAAAAAGCGTCTTTGGTGACAGGCAAGATGAAAACACAAACTCAGAAGGAGACAATAAAATGCAAACAGCTACAAGCAAAGTCGTCGTCCCCCCCTCCTCCACCTCAATGCAGATTGGATACAAGCCTAACATGAATTCCTGGAACAGCTAAAGGAAGAGCAATTTAAATTAAAATAAATTAAATAAAGCAAAATAAATTAAAATAAGATAAATCTAAATAAATTAAATTTGCAAAATAAATTAAAAATGCAATAAGAGTAATAGAGAGGAAATGGGCAAAAATGAGAGGGACATGAGAAAATTATGAAAAGAGAATGGATTTTAAAAAAGGCACAAAAAACACTGAAGAACATCTTAAAAACCAGAATGGGCCAAATGCTAAAAGAGGCACAAAACATCAGTGAAGAAAAGAACTCCTAAAGAATTGTGTTTGGGTGAGAAAACAGGGACATCAATGCATTGTTAGTGGAGTAGTGAACTAATCCAACCATTCTGGAAGGCAATTTGGAACTGTGCCCAAAGAGCAATCAAACTGTACATACCCTTTGATCCAGCAATATCACTACTAAGTTTGTATTTCAAGGAAATCATTAAAAAGGAAAAAGGACCCACATGTACAAAAATATTTACAGCAGCTCTTTTTGTGGTGGCCAAGAATTGGAAAATTAGGGAATGCCCATTAATTGGGGAATAGCTAAACAAGTTGTGCTATATGAGTGTAATGGAATACTATTATTGTGCTATAAGAAATGATTAGCAGGTGGGTTTCAGAAAAACCTGGAAACACATGAGCTGATGCTGACGGGAGAGAGCGGAACCAGCAGAACATTGTATACAGTGACAGTAAGACTATCAACTATGATTGATTTAATCCTTCACAGCAATACAGTGATATAAGACAATTCCAAAAAGACTCGTGATGGAAACTTCCTCCACATCCAGGGAAAGAACTATGGAGTCTGAATGAAGATCAAAGGATATTATTTTCAGGTTTTTTGTTTTGTTTTGTTTTTTGTTTTGTGGCTTTTCCTTCTTGTTCTGGTTCTTCTTTCAACACATGATTCAATGTGGAAATATGTTTCTGTGATGGCACATGCATAAACTATATCAGATTGTTTGCCATCTTGGGGAGGGAGGAGGAAAGGGAGGGAGAAGAATTTGGAATTCAAAATCTTATAAAAAATGAATGTTGAAAACTATCTTTACATGCAATTGGAAAAAAAATTAAATACTATTTTAAAAAAAAAGAATTGAGTTTGGTCATTCCCTATGTAGAATTTTAAAGTTTTTCTAAGAAAATGTTAATGACAGTTAAGATATCCCGACTGACCAAAATGTCTTCAGTTGACTTTTCATTTTACTTTTCTTAAATGAAGGGTTTTATCTCCAAACCTGGCAAAGCTACAGAATGACTTAGTCATCACTGAAAATTTATTTCTTTGGCTTCCTCTCCTATAAAATAGGACCGCAGGGACCTGGTTTAACATGCACCTTCTCCTGCGAATGGCTACACCTAAAGACTTGTTCGTACTAAGATGTCAAATCCAATTTTTCTTTGAAGATATAGAAGTAGCTGAAGAATATACCCCTCTGGGGGTGCAGGGTGGGATAAAGAAAAGTGAAGAAAGACTGTTTATTACAAATTCTTACATGTGTAGTCAGTATATACTGTTTTCTGCTCTGGGCTCACTATCCCAGAGTCAGCTGGCTACATTACCTTGTCTGGGTTCTTAGGATATCCTTGAAGGGTTGGAGTGTTGTCCAGTTGTCCACTACTACAACAACAAGCCCCTATTGCATTCTCATTCTCTCTCTCTCTCTCTCTCTCTCTCTCTCTCTCTCTCTCTCTCTCTCTCCCTCCCTCCCTCCATCCCTCTCTCTCCTTCTCTCTCTCTCTCCCCCCACTTCTCTTCCCCTGCTGATGGCAAGCAATGCGTGACTAGCAATTCCATTTAACCATAACTGGTTAACACATCAGTTAACTTCTGCAGAGGCATATTTGCAAACATTTGCATCCAGCATCTTAGGGGCACACTCTCCCATACCACCTAATTCTCTGAGGACAATGGGTTCCGACTTAGCATAGTTTCTATATAACTCTGTTCCTACCAACTTCACCATGCAAATGTTTCATCACTATGACTCTAACGTAGCACCTCAACTGGCTGTAAAACCGGGCATAGACTCCACTTCTAGCCTCTGAAACTCCAGAAGGCTAGCTCTCTCTTCCTTTTGAAATTCACAAGGTCATAGCCTCCAACTTTTTACACCAAAAACAAGAAAAAAAAAACCTCTGAGGTAGGGAAAGAATAGATAAAGGCATCATGTCAGCTTCCTGAGCAGAGAGCCCAAGGACTCTCCTTTCATGACATGGTAACTCACGATATCTTGCCTGAAAGAGTCAGCTGTAGAGAAAAAAAAATCAAACCAAGAGAGAAGAAAAGACTCCAGCTGATCAGACCTTTTCAAGGCACCCCTGGTTTCAGTTCCCCAACTACAGACAACCAAAGAGGTCAATATCCTCTGTGTGACAGATAGAACCAGGCACACAATGCCTACACCTGCTCCAAAGTTCTTCAAGATGTTTCCATCATAGTCATCCCAACTTTCCTAGAGGCAGGCTCCCAGTGTCTTCTAATCAGCATTACTCTCTGCACGTTCATAGAGACTGGGCTAATCAGCTAGGCCTCCATCATACATGTTTTCTTTATAAACCTTTACAATGTACCACAGCAAACATCTTTGTTGAGCAGTGTGATCGGTTCTAGGGAAGAAGCATAGTACAGCAGAAGATGTTCTGGACTTGGAATCAGGAAAATTGCTTTCAAATCCAGACTTTAATATAGCTGTGGGATTGTGGGCTGTCTGAGCTTCACTTTTCTCACCTGTAATGTGGGGGAGGGGGAAGGGCGGGGCTAGTAGCTGCATAGTATATACCACAAAAATTTTACCCTCTACAAAAGTTCAACTGTGATTTTTGCTTTTGCTTGGTTTTGTTTGCTTTACTTTGTGTCTCTAGCCCTTAGCACAGTGCCTGGTACATGGTACACCCCTAATGAATGATTGTTGGTTAATTGATTGCTGCCTCATCATGGCAGGAAGGTGACTGGATTCTCAGAAGTTATGGTTGTAAAGCAAGGATGGGAAGGCTTCAACATCGGTTTAACTGTAGGTGCTCCAAATGGCAAATCTTCCCCATGACCAAAAGGTGATACACTACTATGGGAGCTGAACCACCGTACTACTATGGAAATCGAATCCATATTTACCTTCTCACTGAAAAGAAATCCAAAGAAATAAGAAAGGGGCATCTCTGAGGAAGGATGACTGAAGCTGTCCTTGGAGTGGCTGAATAAAGGGGTTTCACTGTTCACTGAAAGGCGACAGGAAGCATCCTGTCATGGCAAGTGTGGTCAATGGTCAACAGCCAGCTGGAAAGCAGAATTCAGTGGCATGAGAGAAAGAGGGCTAGATTTAGAATGAAAGGATGTGGGTTTGAACCTCAACCTTGTCACTTATGAGACCTTGGACAATTTGTCCTTTAGGAGACATAATGTCCTCATCTAAAAATACAATAATAATATCTAGCATTTATACAGAATCGCAAGGTTTATGGGATGCCTTACATATTATCTCATTTGAACCTTACAATAACCATGAGAGGCAGATGCTATTTTTACCCCCATTTTACAGATGAGGAAACTGTTAATGTGGTTAAATGACTTACCCAGGGTCAAACAGGTAGTAAGTGACTGAGACAGGATTTGAACTCAGGTCTTCCTGACTCTATCTACTTAGCTACCTAGCAGACTGAGTAAGCTGGGCTGAGATTCCTTCTGGCTCTAAATCTATGGTCCTACTATTAACTCAAGAAAAAGACCAGCATGAGGGTAATTGTAGATTATGCAGGCATGACTGTTGTAGAGAATGAAGAAATAGGGAAAATTGACAAGGAACCTGAGTAAGGCAGTCTCAGGACTTGTTGGCTTCACATGGCATAGGACACAGGGCAGGATGGTTAAAAAATTTTCTTGGAAAATGTGTTCCATGATAAAGAAGTCAAAGCCAGCAGAGGATTCTGAGGCCTCATGTCTATATGTTATGAATATTTTATTTAGCAAGTGAGTCAAAATGTGCCAGATATTGAGCCCTGAGCATCATCGCCAAAAAGCCAAGCAAAACCAAACCAACCAGAACCCCAAACAGGAAAACAAACACCGAGTTCCCCCCACAAAAAACCCCAGAAAAAATGAAATTGACTACATTGTAACAGACAGGAAATAACTGGTTTCTGATGTATGAATTGTTATTAGATCAACTGGATATAGCTTACTTCTCAATTAGAACATAGGTCAATGTCACATTAGAAGAAAGAAGATTAGAATTTCGATTAATTCTTGTTATAATTGTGCATTCAATATTATTGTAAATGATATTTAAAAAATAAATATAAGCAGTTTGCAACCATGGCATTATAATCAATTTGACCTATTTAAACAAAGTATTGACTGTGAAGTGAAAAATAGATAAAAGAATATTTTCTCCAATAATCATAATTTTTTAAGAGTTTTAACTGACAAAATAGTCACTACTAAGCGGAAATCAAAAGAGGTCAGAAGTTGCATTAGGCAGCAAACATTTGTCCTCCTTGTTAAGCAGAGAGACAAAAAAGCCCTGGGCAACCTCCATTTGGAACACAAGCTGATTTTAAAACATTATTAGTGGGATGATAGAATATTACAAGCCTATCATCCATCCCCCATGACAACCAAGAGTGGGGATGGAAAAATGGGTCCATAGAATATCTGGGATAAAACCCGTCTTAGCCAGATTATCTCAAGAGCATTTATACAAAGGACCCCCAAATTGGACAGACTGGTTAGTGCCATCATTGGGAGCTATTTTTATCTGACAATTGAACCACCATATTTGGAATCTGACATCTTAGTTCCTAATGTGCTGGACTAGGGTATAGAAATTGGAAATTGGAGAGTAGGAATAACGTTACCTGACCAACTACACAGAAAAGAAATCCGTGCTAAAGGTGGCACAATTTCAAAAGCACTCCAGGATCAATTTCAAATTTATCTCAAAGAAAAGAAAATATTCTCAAATGGAGAAAATTGACAGATGATATTATTATACAAAAATATTACCTAGGAGATAGCAGCAACTACCAGTTAATAGATCTAATTTCCTCTTTTCACAACATCTTAGAGAGTCAGCTGGACTTAATGGATAGCAAACTGGGCTCAGAGCCAGGGTGAACTGAGTTCAAATCTTGTCTCTGACACATATTGGTAGTTCTACCCAGAACAAGTCATTTAATCCTTTTATACCTTCAGGAACACTTCAAGCCTGTATGCTGTATAGAGACCAGGCTGCATTAGTAGGACTGTCCTCATCTGGAAGTTCCTTAAACCAAATGAAAGCATGAGTCTATTTCCTATTCCCATAAAATCTTTATGAGAAGGGTTTATGACTGTCGTGAGAGTATTCTTGATAAAAATATGAGTAAGAAAAAAGCAGACTTCTGTAGAGAATTTTCTACAGTGTGCCCCATCAGTATAGTAAGGCAGTTAAAAATACAAATTCTGCTGCTTTTTTTTTTAGTAGAACAAAATACAGTTTTAGAGACCATCCTATAAATTTGTGAAGATGGAGCCACAAAGTGACTTCATCTGCTTGTTCTGTTGAATAAGTGATGAAGATTAGACTCAAACCCAAGTGCTCTGACTCTCAATATAGGGCTTTCCTTTTTGCTTCCTCATGTACCCTTCTGTCCCTTTGGTGGGTCTCTGACCGCATACCTTGGCTTCTGCCTTCCTCCCCCATCAGCTCCAATCATCAGCTTTTCATCTACAGAGGAAATCTCACTTTCCCACTTGCTGAGAGCAGTGGCTTACATTATGTGGTATGGAGGGACCACTGGTGACCTGAGGTATCCCTGCAGGAGGCCTGTCTCCCTTATCTTGGGGGATTCACATGTACAATGTGAAAGTGTTTGGTCATGTGTTTCTGGCATAAATTTGTTGTTTATCTATGATGTTAAATACGTTTAAAATAAAAGCCAGATTATATTATTTTGTGGCTTATTCAAAGTAGTGCTATTCTGCTAATTAATTCAGGCACAGGTGGGTCTCTTTTTTGGTTGTGGAAAGAGGTGAAGATATACTGGACTGTGGGACTTGGGCCCTAAATAAGTGGTGTATAGCTGAAAACCTTTGATAATTAACTGGGTTATAAGATTATCATTGACCAGGAGGATTTTATTCAATTTGATAGACATTTATAGAGAACCTATTGTATATTGTTGAGTCATTTCAATCATGTCATACTCTTTGTGACTCCATTTGAAATTTTTTGGCAAAATTACTGGAGTTGTTTGCCATTTCCTTCCACAGCCCATTTTACAGATGAGGAAATTAAGATCTACAATCACACACCAAAAAGTGTCTGAGGTCAGATTTGAACTCATAAAGATGAATTCCAAGCCCAGTGCTCAATCCACTGAACCACCTGGCTGCCCCTGGTACTACATAAAGAGACACTAATTACTAGGCCCTTGGGAAGATTTTCAAAACTATTATTATATATATGTGTGTGTGTGTATATATATATATATATATATATATATATATATATATATATATATAGTATTTATATATATTTACTATATATATAATATATATAGTATTTATATTATAAATGTAATATCTTTTTAGGGTGCTAGGTGGATAGAGTGCCAGGCCTGGAATCAGAAAGACCTGAGTTCAAATCCAGCCTTGTACAGGGAAAATCACCTAACTGTTTGCCTCAGTTTCTTCATCTTTAAGATTATCTGGAGAAGAAAATGGTCAACCATCCCAGGGTCTTTGCCAAAAAAACCCTGAATGGAGTCACAAAGAGTCAGACACAAATGAATACCAAAAAGTATCTTGCTGGCAAGAACACTGATGGGTAATGTAGTTTTTCTTAGCTGGAAGAAGGGGCTAGGATCACGGTGGGAAGTGGGGAAGGGGTCAGTGCAGAAGTACCTTTGGGTGGGAAAGCTTGGGACCTTCTGAGTTCCTCAGATAGGATACGGGCACAAGGCATCACAGGTAGCTGTTTTGGCAGTCAATTGCAAGTAAAGGGTGCTACTGCCCCAAAGGAGCCCTTGGAACCTTGCCTCATTCACTGCCATCATTAAGGAGTGAATTACCTGGCCAGACTTTGCTCCTGCTGGATCCAGGTGAATTTATCCCTTGTCTACTTCCTTCTCCTCTGTCACACCACTGCCTGGGGAATTGGCATAGCATACCCTTCAAGTATGTTTACTTGCTCTCGGTACTTCTGTAATTTTTCTTCCTCTCTAAAGCCAAACCCCTTTTTATTGGGCCCTGAGGGAGTGTTTGCTATAGTAAGTAGATAACACCATGGAGAACCTCTGGACAAATAGCTTTAGATTTACCTTGAACCTATGTTCAATCTCTCTTTCTGTCTCTTCTTTTTATCTGTCTCTGTCTCTTTCTCCCCTCCTCTCATGCCTACCACATGGTCCATTGTCCATGAGTAAATTCATTGTAATGTCCATTATATTCCTGGCAGCTAGCATGAACACCACAAAGATTTATTCTGGGCTCTTCTTAACTACCCTGGAGAGTTAGAGTGGAACTGGACGCTTTTGCTGTATATTCTTAGGGCTACGTTCAAATCTATGCCCTAGGTAAGGGCATTCTTCTCGAAAATGCTGCTCTTAAATTACATGACCAGTATTCTGTTTCCTTTTGTTGTTCGATCATTTCAGTTGTGTCCAACTCTTCATGATCCCATTTGGGGATTTTGTGGCAAAGGGAGTGGAGTGGTTTGCCACTCCCTTCTCCAGCTCATTTTACAGATGAGGAAACTGAGGCAAACAGGGTTAAGTGACTTGCACAGCTATTAAGTGTCTGAGGCCAGATTTGAAGGAAGATGAATCTTCCTGACTCCACCTAGCTGCCTTCTGTTTCCTTCCCTGAAGTGCTTATTTGACAAACAAAGCTCCTGCGTCCACTGGATCATATAATTTTTCCTCTTTTTTGTCTGTCTTTCCTCAGAAAACCTGGATGGTAGAGTTTGTGGCATACTTCTGAAGTGTACACTTGATGAGGAAATCCTAAGTCATTCTGTTATAGAGTATTTTCCTCCCGCTTCAGTTGAGGTAGGTGGAATGAATGTCTCTGCTAGACCTCCACCTACTGCTCCACCTGCCTCAGGATTGCAGAAAGATATTGGACTCAGGGAGGAGAAAGTGGCCATCAGGATCCAGGATCAGCAGCCCTAGCTCAGAATGCCTTGTCATTGGCTTCCCCTGTGTCCTGGGAACACGAAATATCATCTAGACAGCAACTCTATCCCCCACATGGTACCTCAGGATTTCCGTGGTCCACTAGGGCCTGGGCTCTTGGCACCACTTACCCAGAAATCTCTGGTCAGTTGTAAATAGATGGTGATACTTCTGTGAACCTCCCAATGGATTTGTCTTTCAAAGATCTCTTTAATAAACAATGGCCCTTCATATGCTGGGGGAGGAGGGAGGGCAGACAAGAGACCTTTTCTTTTAGTGTTCTTCCTTTGTATTTGCTTTTATACATACATTCATATATTTATACCTAAAACCATATATGTGCATGTGTATAAGATATCATATATGATTCTACATGCATATCGGCATGTATGTGCAGGTCTTTCTGTGTGTTAATATATACATGTGTGTGTATAAAGAGACAGAGGTGGGGGAGAGATTGAGAAAGAGGGAAGAGAGGTAGAAACAGAGAACAGCCACAGAGACAGAGAGGGGATGAGACAGACACTCACAGAATGTGTGTGAAAGGGTGGGAGAAGGAGAGACAGAGTGAGAAGAGAGAGGGAGTGAGGGAAAGGGAGAGAGGAGGGCAGGAGAAGATGGAAGACAGAGACAGAGAGAGACACAGAGACAGACATTTTTTAATTTTCATGCCTACATTCTCAGTCCCTTACATAGTGCCTAGCAGACACAATAAATCCTAGAGGAATCACCATGCCCCTCACCTATTTTAAGAAGTTGAAGGTTAAGAGACTTGGCCAAGGTTGACCCCAAGCCACAGAGACAGCAGGAAGGGCAGGTCCCTCACCTGTCTCTGGCCTGGGGTATTCCCACTGCCCAGTGTGCTCCTGGTGTCAGCGTCAAGTCCATCCTGTTGGGCTCTCGAGGGCTGGGTCTCATCTCTTCCTTCCTTTGTCTTTGCTAGTTGGCAGGCAGCCTAAATCCTGTGCGTGTGAGTGTGGATTTCTCTGGCAGGTCTTGGCTTTTCTCCCGCCATCTCAAAAAAAAACAACTCTCCCTGGCTTTCCTGCGCTGGCTTTCTTCCTCTTCTCCTTTGTGCAAGGCCCCATCTTGTCTCTTCTTGTTTTTGTTCCTGCTGCCAGGAGATTGACGCGGGCATCTGAGAAGTCTGACCCAGCTAGTTTGGTGGCACTCGTTGTGGTCAATGCCCATGTGCACAGTTCTTCCTGGGAAGGGGCTGGCTAAACTGGCATTAATCATTTGAAAGTCAACGACTGGAGCTTTGGGGTCTCGTCTTCTTGTCATTCTCCTCTAATTCAACTGGTTGGTTGTCTGAATTCAGGAAAATCACCATTTCCTTTGGATTCTCACGTTCTTGGAGAGCTATCATTAATGTGGTGGGAATCATGCTAGACTGAATCACAAAGAGCTGCTTTTGAATCTACCTTAGACAGTCAATAGCTGTGTAATCACTGGCAATTCACTGGCAGCTCTGTGACTCAGTTTCTCCATCTGTAAAAAAAAGACTAATACGATCACCTATTGTAGGGTTATTGTAACAATTCACTGAACAGTGCTCTTTAAACTTTAACCAGACCTTCTTAGTGATGTGTATCCTTTTGCAGTGTAGTGAAGCCAGAATCATGTTTTTCAGGGTAGAAAATAAAGTACATATGATTTCAAAGGAAACCAATTGTGTTAAAATGCAGTTGTCAAAATCATTTTTTAAAAAAGTTCAAAGAGGTCAGATTAAGAATTCTGCCCTCAAAGGGTTATGGAAATGGCAGGTGGGATCATTGCAAAAAACAAATTCTAAGTCAAACAGGCACATGCTCATTTTCTTGGATTTTTAAAGCTCATCTGCTTTATTATGTGGCCTAGGCACTTAGTTAAGAATCTCCTTGGAGAGGACCCAATTAGCACTAACCATTGCCCTTTCAGTGCTAAGGTGCTTAGGACAAAGCTTAACTTTCCTTATATAGGAATTAATGTGCAAGCCACAGACTCGCCACATCTTAAGAGACCTGTTGAATTCTTTATGTGAGCTCTGCCTCTGAGCTGAAAAACAAACGTGAATTCAACAGATTATCATCTTGCAAAATCACGCCCCAGTTGGTTTTGGCAGTTTATCATTCTGTCTTCCAAAAGGAAAAGCCGAGGCCAGGTTCCTATGTTTTCTGTAGCTTAACTGGAGAGGCCCCTCCTATTGTCAGTTCCTCTGGAAAAATTCCATTTAAATTCAAGACATTTATTAAGTATGCTAAGGAAACATGGCACAATGGAAAGAATGCTGAACTGCGAGGTTCAGAGCCAGAATTTGAATTCTACCTTTGCCATTGACTACCCACGTGGCCAGGACAAGTGACTGCATCTCCCTGGGTTTCAGTTTTCTCATCTGTGTGAAGCCTCTCTTTGTGGGGAGGGAATGCAAAGATAGGGGGAGAGGAGAGGAGAGAGAGAGAGAGAAAAGAAGAAAAAGAAAGAAGGAAGAAGAAGAAGAATGAGGAAGAGAAAGGGAGAGAGATAAGGAGAGATATGGAGGGAAGAAAGAGAGAAGGAAGTAGAGAAAGATGGAGAGTAGGAGGGTGGGAAGGGGTGGGGAGAGAGAGAGAGAGAGAGAGAGAGAGAGAGGGAGAGAGAGATTGAGAGACTGAGAGATTCAATATAGGTTTGATGTTTTGGGTTGTTTTTTTAATTCTTAAAAATTTTTTAAATTTTTAAACCTGAATACAAAATGAGAAAAGAGAAAAAAATCCAGTGCCATGTACACAGAGAGGAGTTACTATAAAACAATAAATGTCCATTTCAAGAAAACCTATATAATAAATACTACACATTGTTTTCAAAGCTGTCTAGCTTTGCTTCCTTGTTGAATTTCTTTTCTGCTGTGCATTTTTTACTTTATTCCCCCCTCCCCCCACAAAGAAGGCTACATTTAAGGATCTGTATGTATATATGTGTGTGTGTGTGTGTGTGATACACAGTCACATACATGGTACTGCATTTATTTCCTCCTGTCATCTGTTTCTGTGAAGGTGGATAGCATCTTCTTTCTTAAGTCTAAGCCTTTCCATGTTTTTCTACATCAACCAGCTCATCATTTCCTATACCATAGCAATATTCCAACCCAATCCCATCCTATCTGAGAGATTGTTTATGCAAGTTTCCCCTCCCCAATTTTCTGCATTTCTTCTATTCTTGGCTACATAGGTTGTATTTAAACAACAGAATTTTAATTTAAAATAATCAAAATTGTCTTTTTAAGGCTCTCACCTTATAATATAGTTTAAGGTCTGATACTGCTCAATCTAATTCCTTTTCATCCTTTTTCCCTGTTTTTTCTGAAGTTCCTGACCTTTTGTTCTTTCAAATGAACTGTTATATTTTTTTAGCAGTAAATTTTTTTAGTAATTTAATTGAGATGACAATGAATAAATAGATTAGTTAGGTAAAATTGTCATTAAAAATATTATATTGGCTTTACTTACCCATGAATAATAAATATTACTTCAGTCATTTCCTTATATTACATATATATATATATATATATATATATATATATATATATATATATATATATATATTTACTAAGTTTATTTGCATCAGAATGTTTAAGTTCATATAGTTCCTGTGGATGTTTTGACAGGTGTATGCTTAGGTATTTTATATTGTCTATGTATTTTAAATGATTAAAATGATATTGAATAATATTGCTGACACAGTATAGTTTCTCTTTTTTCCACTTTTGATTAAATCTATTTTAACTTTAATTTTCTCTGAGGTCATGATTACCTTCCCTGCTTTTTTTTGACATACTATAATCAACTCCTGCCCTTTATTTTATCTTTATACATAGCTCATATTTTTACAATGTTTTCTGAAAGCAACATATTGTTGAATTCAAATTTCTCATCTGCTATTTGTTATATGGGTAAAAGTTTTGATGTTAATTAAGTCTAGGGCTATCTGTTTAGAGGCTTCTTTTTGTAATTCCCTTTTCTCCCTCTCCCTCACCCCCATAGTGTGATTCTCTCCTTTGCAACAAACACTAAGAAGACAGTAAAAATCACCATATTTTGATCTTTAAATAAGGCCCATTTGAAAAGTACTTACAACAAATAAGCCAGAAAAGCAATACTAATTTGCCAGGCTGCATTGAAGAAGAGGGGGGGAGAACATAGGGAGGGCACAAATTCACCTGGTCTTAATGTCGTCACCATGTCAACAAGCATTTATTAAATGCTTACTATTATATTGCTGTGCTAAGTTGGGGATATTAAGAAAGTGAAAAGAGAGTCCCTGCCTTCAAAGAGCTTACACACACACATAAAACAGTACACAATGTGAGTGCGGGTGGCAGATGGAGGAGTTTGGGGCCACAGGGGAAAGGTCTGGAGGGTGAATGCTACAAGTTCTGTCCAGGCAGGTCACTATTTAAGTGGATTGATGACCCAGACAAGGCTCCCACTACTCATGATTACATTTAGTTTGAGGTTCAAATTGGCTAACCTTTGGTTCTGGCTTGTGTCCACAAACCCCTAGGGCTCCTGCCTCCCATTCTCCTTTAGCTCATATAGCTAGAAAAAAAATCACTTCCCATCAGCCCACTCGCCAAGCAAAGGCTATATATAAAATGAAAGGGCTGGGTTAAACGATCTCTGAAATCTCTTCTGACAACATAGGCTTACAGATCTAGACCAAATATAAGAAAAGGACATCCTAGGCATTGTCCAAAGCAACACAGTTTCCCCCAAGGAAGCAAGTACACGGATGGATCAAGATGAACTGGGGTGTGGTAGAACCAATTCTAATCAGAAAACCAGTGCTGAAATTTTCACTGTAAGCATTTACATCTCAGAAATTGGCTTGATTTATTGTTTTACTCATTGTCTGGACTTTTTAAAAGTCTTAACAATGCATATCAAACTTAAAAGTGTGTGTGCCTTTTCCTCCAGGGAGCCTGATGGTTAAACATTCACCAGAACATTCTTTAATTGCTCTGTGGTTTCACCTGCTGGTGGCTTTCGTGGCAGCTAGGTGGAGCAGTGGATAGAGCACCAGGGCAGGAGTCGAGGACCTGAGTTCAAATCTCACCTCAGACACTTGACACTCACTAGCTGTGTGACCTTGGACAAGTCACTTAACTCCCATTGCCTCATCCTGGGTCATCTCCAGTCATCCTCACTGGATTCAGATGGCTCTGGAGGAGAAGTGAGGCTGGTGACCTGCACAGCCCTCCCTCACTCAGAGCAAAGTCAAGTGCAAGTCATGTCATCATTTCTCTGATGGCCCGGTCTTCTTCGGCTACAACCTAATTGCTCTAAAGACAGTGCATGAGCTCAGCAGGAGAGGAGGAGAAGGTTCGGGGAATGAAGTCACCACCAATCGGACGCTATTTTCGTCGTCATCTTCATCTTTGTTATTATTAATAGAGTTGGCATTTCTTTAGGGCTTTAGGATTTGCAGAGTACTTTTTATCCCTTATCTCATTTGAACCTGAGTATGAGATAAGAAAAGTCGGACCTGGGGAGATTGCTTCCGTGGTGAGCCTGGAGTCCCAGGGCTAGTAAACAAAGATGGGAGGAGTCCTTTCTTAAAGAGGAATCCTTACGGTTTTGTTAAGTCTCAATCTATATAACTCTATATTGATTTCAACTGTAAAAGATAATCTCTAAGGTCCCCGAATGAATTTCCATTCTTATGAAATGTATTTATGCTAATTGCATGACTTTGGGGAAATAGAACTCCACTCGGTCGGTCGGGGAGATTTGCCTTAGAATACAGCCTCTGACATTCATTAGCTATGTGGCCATGGGGAAAATCACAACCTCTCAATCCTTATTCCTAATAATAGTTCATATTTATATAGCATTTACTGGTGCTAAGCATTTTATAATTAGTCTCATTGGACTCTCACAACAACTCTTGGAGTTCCTGTTGTACAGATGAGGAAACTGAGGTAAACGGAGGTTAAATGACTTGGCCAGGGTCACAGACCCAGTAAGTACCTGAGGCTGGATTTGAACTCCAGGTCTGGAACGGAGGTTAAATGACTTGGCCAGGGTCACAGACCCAGTAAGTACCTGAGGTTGGATTTGAACTCCAGGTCTGGCACTCTATCTACTGTCCTGAATTGTAAAATGAGATACTAAAATTGTAGTCCTACCTCACAGGATTCATGTGAAGAACATATAAGGTAGTATATATAAAGTCCTTTGCTGACCTCAATTAAACACTATCTTTTCTCCCAGAACTCTACCCTCTTATGCACTTCCCTGTTGCTGTTGGAGGCACCATCACTGGGCATCTTCTGAGTCTCCCAGACTCACTACCCAGGGAACATCCTCATCTTCTCCCCCTCCATGTTCAGCCTGTTTTCAAGGCCTGTCAATTTCACCTTTGAATCATTTCTTGACAATGCTCCCTCCTCTCTTCTGATACTGCCACCATCATGGGCGAAACCCTCACCATCTCGCACCTGGATGATTGCAGTTGTCTGCTGATCGACTTCCCTGCCTCCAGTCTTTTTCCACTACCGTCCATTCTCTCCTCAGCTGTCAAACTGATCTTCCAAAGCTCAGGTCTGTTTATATCACCCCGGTATTCACCAAATTCCAATAGCTCTATTTTCCCTCTAGGATCAAATTGAAAATCCTCTGGCATTCAAAGTGCTTCATAAGCTGCTTCCACATTTATAGTCATCTTATACCTTACACCCCTCGATGTACTCTGATCCAGTGACACTGGCCTCCTTGCTGTAACTTGAATGAGACCCTTCATCTTCCATATATGTCCCATCCACAAAGACATCTCCAAACTAAGCATTTTCATTGGGTGGCCCCAATACCAGGACAGGGTGAACCTGTCCTGCATGGAGTAATAAGTGTTTCATACTCTCTGTTGACCTTTATTCAAAGACATCATTTCGAAGAACTTACTAAAACAACACTTTATTATATTGCAGAAAAACAGGCATTAATTAATTCCACATTGCCACCTCCCAGCTCCCCTGGCTTTATATCTCAGCTAAAGTCCCATCTTCTTCAAGAGGCCTTTCTCCAGTCCTCCTTCATTTTAGTGCCTTCCCTCTGTTGATTATCTCAAATTTATCCAGTCTATAGCTTGCTTGTACATAGTTGTTTACATATTGACTCCTCCATTAGAGTGGGAGCTCCTTGAGGGCAGGGACTGCATTTTTTTTTTTTTGGCCTTACTTAGCACACTACAGTACCTGGAACATAACAGATGCTTTACAAATGCTAGCTGACTATTATATAAAATCAGAATATATACATATACCCATGCACACACACATGCATATATATACAATATACTTATGTATATATACAATATGTATGTATATATATATATATATATATATATATATATATATATATATATATTCTATATCTGTGAATTCTTTATTATAAGGGAACTTCAGGTAGGGAAAGTCCTTTTAGTGATGCAGACCAAACTTGATCTGCAATCTATGGTCTTAAAGAGTTAGGAGGGATATTGAAGGGTAAATGACTTACTGACCATCAGAAACCAACATCTATCAGAAACAAGACTTGATTGAACCTGTCTTTCAGTCTGTCTCTCTCTATGTCCCTCTTTGTGTGTGTGTGTGTGTGTGTGTGTGTGTGTGTGTGTGTGTGTGAGAGAGAGAGAGAGAGAGAGAGAGAGAGAGAGAGAGAGATAAATATATACAGAGTATCTCCAACTGAGTAGGCGTTTCTTGGTTCAATCATCAATCATGTTCACCAGGAAGTCATGGGAACCAAGCAACCAGCTAGGACCTTTTGGTCTCCTGTGTCCTTTAGCTAGAGTCCAGAGCACATGTGGCTTACCACAAAAAGGCCAAGGTGCAAACTAATCCTTATGACAACAACAGTAGCAGCAGCATTCAAATGGCACTTTAAGATTTGCAAAGTGCTTTATAAATATTGTCTAATTTGATCCCCTGTAACAGCAAGGGCCTGGGCAAACACAGGAGGGCCTGCTGTACAGGTTCTTAGATCTGTTTCTTTAAAAGGAGAGCAACTTTTGAGGGGTCAACAATCACTTTAATCAAGCACATGAACTTAGTTCAGGGTAAAAAATCAGCACCCTGAACTTTGGAGAAAATATAAAGAAATAACAATCAACAGACAGACAGGACTTCCAACTATCGGACTATAAGCAATACATACAGCACAGTCAACAGACTGATCCAACTGTCTGACATTATATGTATATATATATATATATATATATATATATATATATATATATATGTTAGAATATAATAATATATATTAAGATATATATTAGAAATTAAGGAAGAGTGTGGGCCTCCCCTAAATCAAGCTTCCCTTAATGAGCAGGCCCATCCAGCAATGGGTGGGGAAGATCTTTAACTCTCATTAGCATTACATCATCACAACAACCCTGGGATACCGTTCTTTTATTATCTCCATTTTACAGGGAAGGAAACTGAGGCAGGCAGAAGTTAAGTGACTTGCCAAGGGTCACACAGGTAGTAAGTGTGTCATGCTGTATTTGAACCCAGATCTCCCTTACTTCAGTGTACAGAGTTTTATTCACGTACCACCTAATAAGCATGCTCCATATGATTTCTCTCTCCCTGTATATACACACAAATATGTATACAGTTATATTGTGCATGCATAATGTTCTGCATTGTTACACACATATACATACTTACTCATACATAGATACATATATGTATTCATAGAGCAAAATGTAACATTACACACTCATACTTGGTAAATCTATATAATAGGACTATAATCTTTAGGGTGTGAGACCTCAAGGGAGGGTTTTTAACCTTTGCTAACACATTCCTTATATTGCAATTGCAATCCATCTCACCAGCATTCATGACTTCACGTCCAAACAGTCTCCTAGTATTTCATTAGGAACTGAGTAATTGATCTTTCACTGTTTGACTCAGGTTTGCCTTCATGTTCCCCTGAGGCTCTTCTAACATGCACAGGGTGAACCTGTCCTGCATGGAGTAATGAGTGTTTCATACTCTCTTGTTGACCTTTATTCAAAGACATCATTTCGAAGAACTTACTAAAACAACATTTTATTATATTGCAGAAAAACAGGCATTAATTTTAAAACTGGTGTGTAAGCACCTTTAGTAATTCTAGGGAAGATATGTAAATATGAATCAGGTAAGCATGTATGGTATGTAATCACTCATTTTTAACATATTCATGATATGAGTGGTAAGAGTATGACTTGCTTGTAGAGTCAGCGAAATTTTGATTCGCCTGGGATCATAGTGTTCCATGATTGTCAATCAGGTGGCCTATTTATATATTTGTGTTGGGGCGGGGGGAAAGGTTGAAGTATTGATCAGGTTGAGACCCTCCCAAGTTTTGTACTTTCTTCAGATTCAATTTTGCTCAATCATTCTAATAATTTACATTTCTCTTCTATTTTAGACTTAAAAATCTACAACAATCCCATGATAGTAGATAGTAGACTCTGAGATAGTTAAGTGATTTCCCCATTATCACATAGCTCCTGAGTATATGAGGTAGGAATCAAATCTAGGTCTTCTAACTGTAGGTCTAGTCCTCTATTTACTATGTATACTGTATTATCTTTCTTCTCTTCCCTTTCAGTTGTGGGCCAAGTTCGCGTTCTTCTGCAGTGCTATTTCAAGAAATAAGTCCTGATGTTCTAACTCAAGTAGCCTAGTCACTGAACTGCATCATAATTCACATAGTATGTATCTTTCATCCACTTTGTTTTTCTAGTGTATATAGCAGAGCCAATCTTAAAGGACTGTGTATCTCTTTAAGATGGGATTGAAGTGCTCCAGTCAGTCAACAAACGTATTAAAAAACCTCTTTTATGCTGGGCACTGTGCTAAGTATTGGTGACATAAAGGCAAATACCAGTCCTGGCCCTAAAGGAGATCACATTATACTCACACACATATGTATATAGACAGTCATATCTATACATACGGAAATAGACACACATCTACAATACATGTATACTAGCTTAAAATAATCCCTTTTTTCTGATATATCTTATCAGGTCCCTTAGCTTTCTTTCCCAGACATCATTTTCTTGAGTGCCACCATAGGACATCAGGTCCCCCAAAGGCAGGGTGTAAATGTGATAGCTGTAAAACAGTCATGATAAAAATAAGTTGTGAGTGGAAGGTGGCAGGACTGTTTCCTCTGGGTTGTGTAAATAAGTGCATTCCTCTTTCAGTCTCAGACTGGACCCTTTAACCAGACTGGAGGAGCAGATAACAAAGACAAAGGAAGGAAAGGGTTTTAGGCTGAAGTGGCCTGATTTGCTCCATCTAGGCAACAGAGACTTAAGTATCCATTCTTTTCAGATTTGAAGAGGTCAATTTGCAATTTGTAGGGGCACGGACCAGAAAGCCCTCTCAGAAGGGCCCTGTTTTCTGAAATGCCACGTGAGCAGTTAGCAGAGACAATGAACTTGTCCCCCTGAGCATTGTGGGCCTTTCTTCAGGTTTCCCATTCACTCATTTACATGAGTTTGCTGGAGAGACTTAGTGTTTTAAAGCTGGAAACGCCTGAACCCCGGAGCAGTTTAATCATTGTTAGCCAAATAAACACCATCTGGTTTATAGCCTAGCTTATAATGAGAAACACTTCAAAAAGTGAATCTTCTTTTGTCATGGAAGTCTTCTATCCATTAACACAGCCACCAGATCCTCTACCTCTGGTCACACTGTTACAGGAGCCTCCTAATTGCCCTCCCTGCCTCAAATTTCTCAACTCTTCAGCCTATCTTCCATGCTGCCACCCAAAGGTTTTTCCTAAAGTGTAGATCTGATCATGTAGCTCTGCTTCCCTCACTCACTAAACTCCGATGTCTCCCTATTATTTTTAGGATCAAATGAAACATTCTATATCTGGCATTCAAAGCCTTTTCCAGTCTGGCTTCTTCTTATCGGTCCAGTCTTTTATTCATGTTTTTCCTCTCCCCTCTCTATGGTTCAGCCTAACTTGCTAATTCTTCCCACATGTGGCTCCATCTCCTGTCCCTGTGCCTTAGCATAATCTGGTCCAGCTGGCTCCCCATGCTTATACCTGCCTCCCTCCTCACTTCTGCTTCTTGAGATGCTCTGGCTTCCTTCAAGACTCCGCTCAATCTCCTCCAGGAGTCCTTTCCTGGTCCCCATCCTTATCATGCCCTATAGGGCACCTTTCATCGACTCTACTCCAAGTTCATCTTATCTCTACTGATATATATGTTGTCTCCTCCATTAGAATATAAGGTCCTCGAGGTCAGGAACTGGTTTTAAGAATGAATACCAAATGCTGGCATTCATGTAGCGATTTAAGGGTTGCAAAGCACTTTTGATCTTCTGTTGGCTCATGCTATAATTATCTTCATTTTACAGATGAGGAATCTGAGGCAAAGTGAGGATGAATGACTTGACCAAGGTCACCCAGATAGTGAATGTATGAGGCAGGATTGGAACTTAGGTCATCCTGACTTCTGTGCTCTAGCCACTGTTTACCTACCTATACTAACTTAGCATAGTTGTTATTCAGTTGCATCCAACTCTTTGTGGCTCCATTTGGGGTTTTCTTGGCAAAGATACTGGAGTGGTTTGCCATTTTCTTCTCCAGTTCATTTTACAGATGAGGAAACTGAGGCAAACAGGGTTAAATAACTTGCTCAGGGCCATATAGCTAGGTCTGTGAGACCAGTTTTGCCCTTAGGTCACCTTGACTCAGGACTAGTGCTCTCATCATTGTCCAAAATTTAGTATAATACTTGGTACATATTGGGTGCCTAATAAATACTTGTTGATTGATTTATTGATAAGCTTAGGTCTCTGATTGGAGGGAAATAGCTCTGTACCCAGAAGGGTCATTGAATGCTTTACCCCTTTGCTGAGATGACCCTGTTTCTTAAAGTTTCAGAGAACTTGACGGGGGTGTGTGTGTGTGCCTGCGCACATGCACCGGCGTGCCTCCAAGGAAGCCAAACTTGACTGAAGGCTTATGTTCTTTTTGAAGAAGTTCTTTCTGAGTTAGACCAGGAGATTTCAGTCAAGCCAGATGGAGACTGTGGCCAAGCCAGGTCCTGCAGTGACCAGAAGACCAGAAGAGAGATTCTGCCAAGTAGTACCCAGAGGTGTTTACAAGATGCTCCTGAGCCAGGTTTAGCAGGAGTAACTGGGAGAAGTAATATTGGAACAAAATAAAAGGGTCCTATTTCCTCTGACATCACTAAGTGCCTTCCTGCTCTGTCTTTGACTGGTCCTAGTCAAAATCAGCAGTCAAAGGTCCTTCCTTGACTTACCTTGGATTTCATTTGTCAAGTGATCACAGTCTCTAGAGATGGAAAGTACCTCCGAGACCTTCTAATCCAAACCCTTCTTTTTATACAAGAGGAAAATGAAGCCCAGAGAGGTTAGCTGACTGTCCAAGGTCATGTCAAGGTCAGATCCCAGTGCTCTGTGACCACACACACATTTCTATAACCACCTGCCATGTGCTTACTTCAGCCTGTTCACTAAGGAAATCACGTGCTTTTGGGTCTTGCTGGGACAGTCTTGATTTTTCACTTTAAGAGCCTAGATACTCAGAGGTTCCTAGATTTGGGTCTCAGCTTCTCTAAGGATCCCAGAATCTCTGCATTGGAACACAGCTCGATGGCCATCTTACCCAGCCCATACCTGAACAAGACAAGTGGCCACCCAGACTGGGCTTAAAGACCTATGACGAAAGAGAAGTCATCATTACCCTCTTGGAGAGCCCATTGATGATATCAGTCAGTCAGGCAGTGTGGGGCCTGGAATTCGGAAGACCCGAGTTCAAATTTTGGTTCTTACACTTATTATCTGTGTGACCCTGGGCAAGTTGCTTAACCTCTATTTGCCTCAGTTTCTTTATCTGTAACAGGAGGATAACAACACCACCTATCTTCCAGGGTTATGGATCAAGTGAGATAATTATTGTAAAGTACTAAAGCACAATTCCTGGCCCATAGTAGGCAGTTTATAAATGTTAGCCGTCATAGCTATCGTTATTATAAGCATTGATTAGATTCCCACGATGGGCCAGCACTGAGGATTCAATGAAAGCCAAGCCTCAATCCCCCTCCTTGCAATTCTGACTCAATGCTACTAGACCTACCATCTTGGACCAAGCAGAACAAGTCTACACTCCATCCCCCAATTGGGACTGAGAGTTAGAGTTAAAAGGGATGTTTAAAGTCAGAGATTCACCCAGCCTTTCACAAATGAGAAACTGTAGCCCCCAGAGGAGCTTGGCTGGGGTCCTGCAGGAATTGAGTGTCTGAGGTGGGATTTGAATCAAGGTCTTCCTGACTCCCAAGTCCTCTTCTATCCCTCTACAACCACACTTCTGCTCACATCAGGACCTTTCAAATATTTGCATTTATAAAGTTCGTTAAGATCTGCTAAACACTGTCATATGTGACTCTTCCAGGCACTGCAGGGAGATGAGGGTGCTCTTATTAGCCACAGTTTCTCCTTTGTTCCTCTCCAGGCTCTGGACTTCACCCTCTTGACTTCTGGCTCTGCCAGGCACCCAGGAGGACCCTTTCCTCCCCTTCCCTCCACTTTTCATCTTCCTTTTCCCTGTTACCTGCCTATTAGAATGTAAACTGCTTGAGGGTAGGAAATGCCTTTTTGCTTGTGTTTATATTCCTTATACTTAGCACAGTACCTAACATATAGTAGGCCCTTCATCATGGCTTGTTAATAGAATGATTGCTTGAACATCCAAACTGAGGTCTTCCTGATTCCAGGACAGCCGTGGGGCAAGAGACCTGAACTCTATCTTTAAACAACCCGATATTATGTTTGATTCAAACTCTAAAGCTTTCTTGCTTCTACTTGGAATCTTAAAGATTTTTGCCCTATGTACATGAAGGGAGGGTGAGTCCTATGTATTTGTTTTGGGACTTGGGAATCTGTCATTATACTTGTCTATTGGCCTTAGCTGGTTATAGACCCAATTAACATTCAACAACTGTCAATTATACCCCACCCCATAAACACACACACACACACACACACACACACACACACACACACACACACACACACACACACACACACTTTCTTTGAGGAATTTCCTAGTTTAGAGGAAATAACTTGCTTTGGTTGTGTTTTACCAGTACTCCAAATAGTCTTGTGGCTCTAAGCGTGGTTACTGCCTCCACCAATGCAGATTTCAGTAGATGAACTCAGGAGTTTCTGTAAACAAAAAACAACCAACCTTCTGGTTATGAGACTGTCTGGGCTTTGCTAGGCCGGTCCTTGCAGTGCCTGTCACTAGACTGATGCTCAAAGTGTTTCCAGATTTGGAGGGTTTGGCAAAACTTGTGTTCTACTGCCATAGTTTTCAAGAATCTGGTGTCACTTTCCTACCATGATGGGTCATGTGCTCATGACTTCTTATGGAGAGGCAGTGGAGTGCCGTGAATAAAGCATTGTACCCCTAGAGTCATGGAGACCTGAATTCATTCCTGCCTCAAACACTTAATGGCTAAGTGACCTTGGGCATATCACTTAACCGCCGTCTGCCTCAATTTCCTCATCTATAAAATGGAGGATAATTGTAGCAACTATTCTGCAAGGTTGCTATGGGGATCAAATGTGATATTTGTAAAGCACTTTGCAAATCTCAAAGCACCATATAAATGCTAGAAATTATTGTTTTAAACAAATTTTGTACTGTTATGCTTCCAGTCCTGAGGATGGTTCTGGGATGTTATGGATCTCTCCACCATGGTGGGGAGGGGGAGGGAGATTAATATAGAGAATATAAGAGGCAGTGATACCTAACGAATAGACAAGTAATTTTAGAATGGGAAAAACCAACTCAAAGTTTACTTATTTCTGAGAAGTTGCTTTAAAATCAAATATTAGGATTATAGAATTAGAGCTGGAAGGGACATTAGAGGTTAGTCTGACCCCTGCATTCTAGAAATAGGAAAACTGAAGCATATAAAAGTTGTGACTTCTTCAAGATCATGTAGGTAGCAAATAGCTTAGCCAGTATTATATAACCCAGCTTCTCTGACTTGAAGTAGAATCAGTTTTACACACATAGTTAAAGCTCATTACTTAAATAATTAAAAAAATCAAGTGAAAAAAACCACTGGTAAAGTCACCAGCTACATCCATCCCAAACCTGATCAACTTGGCAAACTTCGGGTACCATCCATTAGGATCTGCTAGAGTAAAGCATAAGGATACTTGTTACTTCCCCATACTCAGTTGCCAACGACCTGGGCTGCCAGAAGGTTAAGATTTAGACAGATAATGTAGCTTTGGCTTTTACCTTCTAAACAATTAGGGTGATTAAGAAACACTGGTTGGGTTAAAGGTGGCTCAGACAAGATTTCAGCCTTCCCTCTGAATTGGCTTGCTTGTCCAAATGGAGTGTCAAAAATATTCAAAATCTTAGAAAATCAATACTTTGACAAAGAAGACTAAGCCATCTTTTTGATTGAAGGCAATATGGCACAATGGTATGGCACAATGGACAGATTTTGATTCTTATGCCTAATACTTTTCATATTGTGAGACCTTGGAAAGAGAAGAGGACTGGCCCCTAAGAGACTTAGGTTCTAGTACTGATGACGCTCTTTACGGGTCATTGAGCAAACTGCCTAAAATCATCTTTGATTTTTTTGGGGAAAATGTTGCTTTCACCATCCAAAAAAACCCCATCTTTGCCAACTAGTGATCTTGATACCTTTCTCCTCTCTGGTCCTTAATTTCTTCACCTGTGAAATGAGATTATTGGACTTTAGTCCAATCATATATATAAATATATGTATATATATATATATATATATATATAATATATAAATATATAAATCATATCTACAGTGCCTTTTAGCTCTAATGTTCCATGATATCGTGACTGTTCAGTCATTTCAGTCATATCCAACTCTTTGTGACCCCCTTTGGAGTTTTCTTGGCAAAGATACTGGGGGTGCTTTGCCATTTCCTTCTCTAGCTCATTTTACAGATGAGGAAACTAAGGCAAATAGAGCTAAGTGACTTGCCTAGAGTCACACAGCTAACAAGTGTCTGAGGTCAGATTTGAACTCAGGAAGTTGAGTCTTCCTGACTCCAGGACCAATACTTTATCCACTGGGCCACCAAGCTGTTCCATGAAACACAAGGTAAATTAAGTTTAATATGTTACATAGGCTGTATGAATAGGAAGGAACTGAGAGGGATCTGATATTTCAGGTACTTCATCAAGTTTTTCTAGTTAAAGAGGTTCCCAGAAGAAATCATGATCATTGGGCAGCATCATCATACCCAATTCCACATGTCTAGTGTTAACTCTTACTTCTAAACCCTTTGCCAGTTATCAGAACTCTAACTGATAATTTTACAGTTACTGGAAGTTTGGGCAGGGGTGTGGAACTTGCAGTCTTGAAACCACATATTTTGTTCTGTGAAGTACGGATTCAGGCAAAGGGACGAACTCAAGGACCTAGAGGGTCACATATAGCCTCCAGGTCACAGGTTCCACTTCTCTTACTAGGGTAATACAGAGAGTGTCAGAGGCAATGATGCCTAATGGATGGACAACTAGCTTCAGAGTGGGGAAGAGCTGGGTTCGAATCTTACCTGTGTTATAGACTGGTTATGTGACCTTAGGCAATTCATTTTACCTTTAAATGCCCTCAGACACTTCAAGATTAGGAGTGGTCAAACAGATGTTGATTTGTTGGTTAGAAGAGTTTCCTGCAGGGAAAGTACCTTCTCCAATGATATCACAGGCTTAGCCTATTACACAAAAAAGTCGGAAGACTCCAGACTTTCTGACTCCAAATCCAACAGGTCACATTATTTCAAAAGTTGAGAAATCCCTGATCTCAGGATCAGTCCTCTTCCAGCTTTTCATGCTCATCCTATGGTGAATACACAATCCATTGCCTGACCCTCCTTAAAGCCTTTCCAGCTGGGCATAGCCTTCCAGAGTGCCCAGGATAATCTTCAGGACTTGGTGAGTTGAATTAAATTAGCCAAGCAAAATTTGATCAGACTTAAGAAGAGGACAAGTCCCATGCACATGGAGATGTTCAATGTTCCAGGAAAATGACTACAGCGTGTAAACATCCTGTTCTTAAACTTAATCATAACTTTGTGGTTACCCAATAGTCAAATTTACTTTTTCTTCTCTCCATCATCTGGCAAAATAGTTCAGCAGAATCTTCCAAGTCTTAGCTACATTATAGCTAGTACATTCAACTTAGGAGCTGAATGTTTATCCAGTAGTCAGCTCCCAGAGGAGCTAGGACAGCTGAGTAGTACCCTAAATGCATCAAGACTCATCTTAGTGAGTTCAAATCCAGCCTTAGACATTTATTAGCTGTGTGACCCTGGGCAAGTCACTTACCCCTGTTTGCCTCAGTTTCTTTATCTGTAAAATGAGTTGGAGGAGGAAATAGCAAACCACCTCAGTATCTTTGCCAAGAAAACTCCCCAAAATAGGGTCATGAAGCATCAGACACAATTGAAAATGACTGAACAACAACAGCTCCTTGAGAGGCAGCATTGGATCAGTGGAAAGGATATGAGTTTTAGAACCAGAGAGCCTGGATTCATAATCCTTTCTCTGCCTCCTACTAGCTATGAGACGTTAGGCAAGTCTTAACTTTCTCTGCGACTCAGTTTATTCATCTGTAAAAAGAGACTGGACTAGACCTCTAAGGTATCTTCCAGCTCTAAATGTATTTCTACTGGAGCTCCCAGAAGCAGTGATGTATAGTGGGGAAAGCACACACTGAAAACACCTAGGTTCCAATTCTTCTCTCTCCTAGGCAAGCTGTTTAACCTCTCTGAGTTTCAGGTTGTTCTTTAAGTTGGATCTTCTTGGTAATAGATGATTGTACTCTGACTCAGTGAAGGCTTGATGTAGTGAGCTCTCTGTTTGGGAAGGTATTTAAGCAGAGACTTGATGACCACCTGTTAGAAAAGTTATAGAATGGAGCCTTGTGGCAGTATAGGTTAGACCAGATGGGTTTTAAGGTTCTGTGATTCTTCAAATTCAGTGATCATCCATCCATCCATCCATCCATCTGTACAGTGGATAGAATGCTGGGCCTGAAGTAAGTAAGTACTCATTTTCCTAAGTTCAAATCTGACCTTGGACACTTACTAGCTGTGGAACCCTTGGCAGGTCACTTTACCCTTTTTGCCTCCATTTCCTCATATGTAAAATGAGCTGGAGAAGGAAATGGCCAACCACTGCAGTATCTTTGCTAAGGAAACTCAAATGGGGTCACAAAGAATCGGACATGACTGAAAAACAACCAAAATATATTTATATATATTTATACATATTTATTATATTGCACAATTATTGTGTAATATAGAATATATTATACATTTATTGAACTATTACATAATATATTATATAAATTTACATCTTGACGTACATAAATATCTTATATATACAGATTCTTACAACTTTGATTGTCTTCCTCTGCTCTTTGTAGGAAGCAGCCTCATACTCAGGGAAGTGGTTGGAGGTTAGCGAGGTGGGGGGAGGTAGAAGAAATCTCTTCCCCTGCCTCTCTGGAACACGTTCCACTAAACTGCTTCATGTCTCAGCTGTATTACCTGTCTCAGAGGGAGCAGCAAACTTGCTTTTGAAGAGCCCCCAAGAGCATGGACAATCTTTGGCTAGACAATGGAAAATTGCCCTCCATTTCCAATAGGGAGAACTCTGCTACACTTTTAAAGTGGGAAAGGGGACTGGAAGATCTTTGAACTTCTTTTAGTGCATGAGTTCCCTGCTGCTTTTTTTCACTGCTTAAATCAACAAGACTTGGGAAGTGAGATGGGGAACCAACTCCTCTACCCCGCCCCCCCTCAATATAAAGAAAATGTATCATAAAGGAAACAGATCAAAAGCTATTTTTTTAAAGAGACTGCTGGTGTAATGAAAAGGAGATACAAACTAACCTTGGAGCAAACAGACTGTATTTGCGAAGGTAAGGGATATTCACGAAGTCATTCAGAAAATGACTGTCAAGCATTTACTTAGAAAAATGTGTTCAGTATTGGGAAGGAGGGAGAAGGAAAAAACGAAACAAAACCCAAAGCAATTGTGCTCAAAAATTGATGTTTCCCTAGCAGGAAACAATATATCCTCAGATAAATCAATAAATCAATACTTTCTCTCTCTGTCTCTCCTCCTGCCCCACCCCCTGCCCCGTTTCTGTCTCTGTCTCTGTCTCCCTCCATCTCTCCTTCTCTCTCTCTCTCTCTCTCTCTCATTTATTTATTTAAATACAAAGATTTTTTTTGGAGGAGTAGGGGCCCCAGCATCAGCAACTGAGGGAATCGGGAAACGATTTTCATGGAAGGTGGTCTTTGATCTGAGTTTTGAAAAGATCTAGGCATTATAAGCGGTAAAGAGGGGAAAGCACTCTAGAAAGGCTGGACAGCTCATGAAAAAGCTTAGACATGGGAACTAGAATGTCCAGTTAGGTGGGAATGGAGAGAGAGGGTTTTGATGATGCTTGGAAAGATGGCTGAAGCCCCGTTGTGACTGACTTCATAGGAAACAAACATTTAATGACCGTATAGAGCCAGGGCCCAGCAGATGAAAAATCCAGATTCAGAAATAGAGGAAGACTAGAATCCCAGATTTTGAGCTGGAAGGGACCTCAGACTTCACTTTGTCCAAATATTTCACTTCACAGATGAGGTAACTGAAGTCCAGGGAGATGTTAGAATTCCTCCTCCCCCACTCTCCACACAAGCAGTTGTTGAGGTGGAATCTGGTCCCTTGACTCTGGGCTTTCTCCTAGATCAGTCTTCTTGCTACTAAAAAAAATAATAGCTGACATATCAATAGCGCTTTTGTCTTCACAAAGAAAAAATAATGGATAATTATTGATGTGATTACAACCCCTCAATGTAAAATAAAGAAAAAGAAAAAAGGGGAATGACCTTTATGTAATCCATTCATAAGCAGGCTGTTGTTTTAGCAGAATTAACTCCTTTATTACCATATAATTCCACTTAGACAAGTATCATGGAATACGTTGATTATTCGGACAGGCACACCTGTCTTCTGCCTTCCCTTGGAGAACCTTGGGGTTTGTCTTTGATGGAAAACTTGCTGGCCAATAATAGCCCAACAGACTGAGATCCAGAATTCGCAGTTGCCGTCCAGTTGTTTTTCAGTCATGTCCATTGCTTCATGACTCCATCTGAGGTTTTCTTGGCAGAGATACTGGAGCGGTTTGCCATTTTCTTCTCCAACTTATTTTACAGATGAGGAAGCTGGGGCAAAAAGAGTTAAGCGACTTACCCAGAGTCACACAGCTAGTATGTGTCTGAGGCTGGATTTGAATTCAGGAAGATGAGTCTTCCTAACTCCCAGCCTAGTGCTCTACCCACTGCACCACCTACCTGCCTGGTCTGTGAGATGGGTGCTATTATTCTCTTCCCCATTCTACAGATGGGGAAACTGAGGTACAGGGAAGTTAAATGACTTACCCAGAGACTCTCAACTTGTAAATGCTTGAGGCAGGATTCAGAGGCAGGCCTTCCTGATTCCATGTCTAACTACCCTTTAGACCAACTAGATGACTCATTTCTCCCTTTCCTCATCCCAACTCCACATACAAGCACCAGACTGAGAACCTTATTACAGTGAACCACACTAAGTGGGAAAACGATGATTAAAAATGTGGCCTTCCACATTAATTTTTTCAAGAGTCACTGATAATTCTCTAAGAGGGGCGTGGCCTAGTCAGCCCAGCCTGCCCAACAAGAATACCCTGTCCACGTCAGGTAATTATCTGGTGAGTATATCGAGGCAGTGTGGTGCAGTGGCAGGAGCAGCCGACTTGTAACGAGGAGGAGCTGGGTTCATAGATGTGTAGAACTCAAGAGTTGGCCATCTAGTATGGCTGCTATGGCCAACCTAGATACAAAGTTTCAAATCCTGTTTCTGACACTTCTCGTTATATGACCCCAGCCTCAGTTTCCATCTGCAGAATAGAAACAATAATAGCACTTACCTCTCTGGGTTGTTGTGATGATAAGATAATGTAGACAAAGCACTTGTAAACCCTTAAGTACTATGTAGATGTAGCCATTTTTAAACTCAATCTATTCCAGGCCCTATCTATTCATTCCAAATCTATTCCAGGCCCCAGTCTGGAGGCCTCTGCTATCTATTCATTCACTGCAGGTCTCAAGTTTCTTCTCTATAAAATGCACAGATAAGAAGAGACTGGCAACAAGATGGCACAGCACTAGATGGGGAATTAGGAAGACTCATCTTCCTGAGTTCAAATCCAGTCTCAAATACTTACTAGTTGTGTAACTCTAGACAAGTCACAACCCTGTTTGCCTTAGTTTCCTCATCTGTAAAATATGCTAGATAAGGAAATGGCCAACCACTCCAGCATCTTTTCCAAGAAAACCCACAAAGTGGCCTCAAAGGACACTACTGACAAACTACTGAACAGTAAAGAGTAGCTTACCACACAGGCCCTAAATCCATAGTCCTGTGATCCTCAGCAATGCAGATCAGAGAAGCAGAATCAGAAATACAGTAGATACAGTGATTGAAACAAACAAGGGTCAGTCGGGTGATTTAATTGATTTCAGGGAAGTCCAGGTGACACAGCTCCTTTGGCCAGTGTAGAAGTACTACACCTTCTTGGAGAGTTAGAACACTGAGGCCCCAGTACTGTAGGAAAGGCCTGACTCAGTGTTGATAGCTGAGGTTTGCTGTTGCAATAAAAAGTGAGATTTGTTGATCTGACAGTTAACAAAAGGAGACTTAATTAAACGGAGCACAGGAAAGATATCCAGGGAAGACACCAGGTTGATTCAGTTGAGTCTGTTACCCTGTCTCTTTGTTGCCTTAGGCTTTAGGAAAAAAAAAAAAACTTTCTCCTGGTCTTCTGTTTTTGTTTTGGAGTCAGGGGACCAATCATATCTTGAGGATGAATTCAATACTTTTGAAGGAAAAGAATGAAACCAGCCCACATGGCAGGGCTGGGCTCTGGAAAATACCCCTCTTCCTACATCCAGGATTACTCTGCCAGTATACATCAGGGGGAGGACTTAAACCCAGGTATTCCTAGCCCTGAGGACAGCTTTCTCTCCATCACACCAGAATGACAAAATAGAATCCTTGAAGAAAAATTATATAAGGAAATGAGTTCAGCAGGGTACATGAAAGAGTGTTATTGAAATTAGAGTGACATTATATGACAGGAAGATACATTATTCTTGCTCTATGGATGCAAAAGATTGTGGGATATTTTCATTTGTCTTGTAGCTGTAACCTTTAATAGATGTTTTCTCTCTCGTTCGAATATGAGCTTTTAGAAAGCAGGATATGTTTTTCTTTTACTATCTGTGCACATAGTAGGCATTTAATAAATGCTTTATCCATTTACTCATACGGGGGATTAGACCTGCCCACTCCCTCAGCTCCCCAGCATTAGAAATTTTGGTTCAGAGCCTTCAAGTTTAGTCTTCCTTTGCTTGTCCCCTAGACTGCTGCAGTGTGGTTGCTCTACCCAGTTCATTGTTAACCACAGCTGGGAACAGAACCTGCTCTGTATCTTGGAGGAGGGCATTGAAAATTCCTTCCTGATTTTTCAATTTGTCATTTCTCTTTCAGGAATAGTGCCAGCTAAGGGGCATTCAAGTTCCTTCAATTGTTTATGTTTCAGTGAGTGGGAGCCCAGAGCCCACAGGATCACTTGGGGACAAGTCATTTGTGTCATCATCTAGAATGACTCACCCTTCTCAGATATAGGGAAAATAGTCCTTCAACTCTTTTCTAGGTTATATAGTATGGGAAAACTGAAATCCCACATTTGTTGCACTAGGGGCCTCTCATAAAGCTGGATGGGGACTCTGAGTGCTTGCTGAGGTGCAGGAAACTTTCTGGTATGCCATCTGAAACTCCTGTCTGGTCTACTGGGATGAGGGCTGCATGAAACATGATTGGTAAATGTGTCAGGAGGACTAGCCCCTCCTCTGGAATCTATAAGGGCAGCTAAGGAAAAATGGCTCTGTCCTCTGGAATTCTTTTCCAGTGCTTTTTCTCCCTGGAATTTCCAGCATGGGAGAAATACAGGAGAAAAAATTTCTCCCTTGCCCTTCCAGTAGCAATGGTGGCTTTCAGAACAGAACAGAAATCACCTCCAGAACCCTCCCTCTCCCAATCCATTCCAAAACACTGGAAAATGATTCCAAAGGAAGTCAGAGTCCTTTCTGCCTTTTTACTTCTTTTACAAATTAACGAGGGAGATTGTTCCTTCACAAGTCTCACCATCCCCTCACAAAGCCCTAGTCAATGACACCAGATCAATAGTTCTCTATGTCATCCTTGGAAGTAGTCTGTCTCTCACTAAGGAGCCAGAGTCTATATCCAACCCCACAGGGTCCTCCAGTCACCCACGCTATGCTTAGATGGGATCTGATCTCATCAGCTACTCATCACAGTCTTTCCAGAGACCCCTCTCATCTTGCGCAATAAAGAATCCAAGACTTCCAAGCCTACTTCTCTTTAATATATCATTGGTCCTACTTAGGGGACCCATTTATTTTTTCTCACTTTCCATTTCTGATCAGTTCATCTCCCTCCTGAGTCACTCCTGTCTGTGACAATGTAGTTTTCAGTGGTAGTAGAGTGAGCGCTGGGTGTGGAGGCAGCAAACTTCAGATCTGTTACCAGCTAGCTACCTGCATGACCTTAGGGAAGTCTTCCTGTGTGTTGAATGTGTGCTTTCAGGAAGGCCAAGACACAAGAGACCTCTCTAAACTCTAAATGCAAATATTGCTACAGCTTGGACTAAGAAATTAGCCTCACTACAGACAACAAACATGATCTGAGCTACAATCATTCAAATATATGGGAATACTACCCATGTCCTTTGGAAAAGCAAGCTAAAGGCTAGTTGGAATGGACCCCAGAGGCCAAGACTAACCTTCATCTGATGTCAGCCTTCCAGGTAGGTGCCAATGCCTCTGCTAAGCTTGCCTAGCTGGGAGTTTATTTGAATCCTAGGGCCTGGGAAAGATATACTTTGTATCAGGAAAGGCTAACACTTTGGAAAGTTTGCATCAGTATCCCTTGAAAAACTATTCAAATTGGTTGATATGCCCTTCATTCTGTAGGTGGCTTGTTCTTGATCTAGAGAGTGTCAGAAAAGCATTACCCTTATACAAAGTTACAACTCTAAAAGTTTTCAGGTTTAAGTTTCATGAACTTGAATTTTTAAAAATCAAATATAGCTAGTAGATCAGTTTTAGAAGGAATGAAATCAAACATAAAAGACAAAGTCCATTTGGAGTGGGAATGGGAAGGAATAAAGGTTCTCATTGGAGTGGGGGTAGGTGGTGGTGGGGAACTAGATCTAGGAAGAGCCCTCAAAACAAAAAGCCTTTGGGAGGGGAGATTTGCCATACCACCCAACGTGGGGAGACCTATTCCTGCTGGGAAGTCCTCTGTCAGGAAGAAGGAACAAGATGGAGTAGGTTAGAGCAAGATCATGAGGAGATCACCTGGGGTGAAACCACCAGAGGGATAAAGTTGTACCAACTAATTATGGTTACTAACTAGGTTCTAGGCTCTATTATTCGTAACTGACTTAGTACAAATGCTGCCAGCACCCTGGGGCAGAACATCAGGCAGCTTGCTCTAGTTATGACTCTGGGTACAATAACTTAGCCCCGTGTGGGAAATCATTGATACAGATGCTAATATTACTTAACCCAACCTCCTCTGGTTCAGCGTTGAAATAAACTTCTCATGTCAACTTTGGCTGGTATTTTGTCTTTAGACCTTGGTCAGCCTGTGACTAAGTTACTTAACTTCCTTGGGTCTCTGTTTCTTCACCTGTAAAATAGGAATAATGAAAGCACTGGAGTTGTTATGAGGCTCAAATGGGCCAGTATTTTAAAGTGCTTACCATAGTGCCTGGCACATAGTAGGCATTTAATAAACGCTTGTTCTCTTCCCCTAGTGAAAGAATTCTTAAAAGATGAATCATCAAAAGTACAAAACAAATAATGTTAATTGCATAAATAAAACTAAAAAGCTTTTATATGAACAAAATCAATGCTAACAAAATTAGAACAGAAATTGTGGAGCAGGAAAACACCTTTGATCCAATATCACTGATAGAAGTCTGATCTCTAAGATATGCAAGAAATTGATACAAGTATTTCAGGTGAAGGACCATAAAGATAAGAACTGTTTTTTAAAAAAAATTTGCATATTATCAGCAAGCATATGAAAATTTGCTCCAATTCACTAATAAGAAAAATGCAAATTAAATCAATTCTGAGGCTTTACCTCACACCCAGCCAATCTGGAAAGATGACAGAAACTTGGAATAGTCAATGTTGGAAGGGGTTTGGGAAGACAGAGATACTCAAAGCAATGTTAGTAGTACCACTCTGGTTATTAATTAATATGGAATTATATATGAAAAGTGACTAATCTGTTCACATCTTTTGAACCACCATTCTCATCTTTCTGTCAAAGACAGAAACAAAATTCTAATATATGAAAAGACATTCAGAGAAGAATTTTTTGTGGTCTCCAAGAACTGGAAATAAAGTTGGTCCCCAAATGAGGTTTGGAACATGAGTCAGCAAACAGAGGTTTTCAAAAACAATGGAATAGTATTGTGCAGCAAGAAATAATAAATATGAGGATTTCAGAGAAACACCAGATTTGTATGAACTGATGCAGAATGAAATGAGCAAAACCATAAAAATAATCCAAACTATTTACAATGATATAAATAAAAAGAACACTAAAAGAAGCTCAGTTCTGAGTAACTGAAAACCAACCTTGTTTGTCAAGGGGACAAATAGGGCTGGTTGTTTTTCATTCCTGCCTGACTCTTCATGACCCTGCTGGGGGATTTCTTGGCAAAGATTCTGGAGTGGTTTGCCACTCCCTTCTCCAGTTCACTTTACAGATGAGGAAACTGAAACAAAAAACAGGGTCAAGTTACTTGCCCAGAGTCACACAGCTCGAAAAGAGTCTGAGGCCAGTTTTGAACTTGGAAAGATGTATCTTCTTCATTACAAGGTCAGTGCTCCATTCACTATGACATCTAGCTGCCTAATTAGGACAGAGTGTTGTACATAAAATCTAAGGTCCCTGTACTGGTATTTTGGTGATTTTGCTTAGCTGGTGGGGAGAGAATTGACACAGAAAAACTGGGAGTATTCTTTCTTTTTAAATGTTTTTATTTAAAGTTTTGAGTTCCTGCTGTTTGAATCCAGAAAGGAATATTGCTGTGGTATAGGAAAAGATGAGTTGGTTGATTTCGAAAAACATGAAAAGACTTGAACTTATGAAAGAAGATGTTATCTACCTTCAGAGAAACAGATGATAGCAGGAAATAAGCATAGAATAGTCTTTGAAAACAATGTGTAGTATGTATTATATAGGTTTTCTTGAAGTGTAAATGTATTGTTTTATAATGAATCTTCCTTATGGTCTACTGTGTGCATAACAATGTTTTCCCCCTCAATTTGTAATTAAGTGTTAAATTAAAAAAAGATTACACAAAAAAGAAAAGTAAAAAAAAAAAATTTGAGTTCTAATTCTGTCCCTCCTTTTCTTCCTTCTTCCCCGCTTCCTTGAGACAGTAAGCAATCATATTTAGGTTATACATGTACAATTATGTAAAATATTTCCATACTAGTCATTTTGTACAAGAAGACTCAAATAAAAGAAAAAAATGAAATAGCAAAGTGAAAAATAGATGCTGCAGTCTGTATTCAGCCAATATCAGTTCTTTCTCTGGAGGAGGATAGTCTGTTTCATCATGAGTCCTTTGGGATTGACTTGCATCATTCTATTGATGAGAATAGTTAAATCATTTGCAGTTCTTCACTGAACAAGATTTCTATTACTGTGGACAATATTCTCCTGGTTCTGTTAGCTTCACTATGCATCAGTTCTTATAAATCATCCTGCTTGTCATCTCTTATAGCACAGTAAAATTCTATCACAGTCATATACCACAGCTTGTTTAGTCTTTGCCCAGATGAGCATCCTAGGAGGATGTATTTCTAGAAATAACTATGGTATTATTAATAAATGTATGATTTCTTAAAAAAAAAAAGGCTTAGTTCCCACCCCCCACCTGAGGAGTTTTGGATGGATAGACTTTGAATAGTCAGAGTTTAGAGGAAAGGAAGAATTTTTTTATGGCACAGGCACAATGCCAGGTACATAGTAGGTGCTTAATAAATAAATGCTTGTTGATTTGATTTGATTTATATCTCAACTGACAACCCTCAACCTTTAGAAATTAATATAGGTTTGAATGACTATGAATCTCATAGTGTTTGCTGCCTGGGATAAGACTCATTTCTCATGCCAAGCTGTAGCAATATTTGCATTTATGGCAGTTCAGGGTTGTCTGTGTCTTGGCCTTCCTGACCACACACCCAATACACCAGAGGCCTCCTTGTATTTCTTTGAATAACTCAAGGTTCTTACTTGGGTCCTGTGAGTACTAGGCTGCAAGGACACCTAAACTGATGTGCTCAGTAATATATAATTTCTATAATGAAAAAATTATCAAATAGTTTTTCAATATAAGAATAAATCCAGCCACTTTAATGTGATTTTGTCATTCATGAGGATAGCATTTTATATCAGTATGTGCAAATAGTCTATAAGAAAGGATTTTAGAGCTAGAAAGGACTTCAGAAATCATCTTCTATCCTACCCCACCCATCTCATTTTACAGTTGAAGAAAGTGGGGACAAGAGCAGTGAGATGATATCCCCCAGGATGCCCAGAAGTTTTGTTTTCTTGTTTCTCCTTCCAACATAAAGGCTATAAGCTCTTACAGCTAAAGCAAGAATGTGTGAATTTAGCATATGAAATTAACACCATGGAAAGATTCTTGAGCAAAAAAAATCTTCAGGCTTACTGAAAAGATGATTTAGTTGTATACTGAAATATTTTGTCAATTAAATAGGCATTGGATAAGGGAGGGCTTAACTTATACCTATGAAATATTCCATAGAAGTGACTTTTCCATATAACTGAATCTTACCACTCCCAAATGTTGTGTGTGTGTGTGTGTGTGTGTGTGTGTGTGTGTGTGTGTGTGTGTGTGTGTATAAGCAAGCATTTCCTGAATGATATTTATACCTAACAGGTCCTTGGTCTATTATCGGGGCACAAATTGACTGGTGTTATGCACATATAGAGAGAACTAGTTCTTTAAAAATATCAGGCACCATTGGGAAATGGGGTAATACAAGATGTTGAATTTTCTAGATAAATTTAAGGTGCCTTTGTTCAGTCATTTTCAATTATGTTCATCTCTCTGTGACCCCATTTGGGGTTTCCTTGTCAGAGATACTGGAGTGGTTTGCCATTTCCTTCTCAACCTCATTTTATAGATGAGGAAACTGAGGCAAAGAGGGGGAATGACTTACCTAGGGTCACACAGCTAAGAGATGAACTCAGGAAGATGAGTTTTCCTGACTCCAGGCCAGGTACTCTATCCACTGTACCACCTAGCTGCCCTTAAAGTACCTATATTCCTTTTATTTAGATAATTTTGGATGGTTAATCTCTTGCCTTAAACAAAGAATGTCTATATAATTTCAACTTTTTTGATAACTTTGTTTTTCTTATGATTATCTGCTATTATATTGTCTTATGATATAATTTTCTGGGTTTTCTCCCTGTATCTTCCTTGTGATACTCTTTTGTCAATTTCTGTAGTCTATGGTTTGCTATGCTCCAAGAAACCAGGTGACTGATGTTGCTAAGAACTTTGTACTAAAAGAACAATCCGGTTGTGAGTGAGGGCTCAACAAAAGGCATTGACTCAATGAGGAGGTTCTGTGATGGATTTAGTGACCACAAAGGCTTTTTCTACTTGTTTCCTGATTTCAGGCTGTATTTCAAATATTGGGATGTTCTTTATTTAAAAGAATTAACTGATCAGATACGCAGGTATACAGTTAAGTGGCTTCTAACTAAAGTTGACCAAAAAAGAAAAAAAAAACCCATTCTTTAATTCTTGTTTCTCAAGCTTTGAAGGTTAATTGGGTAGAAGACTTCCTTCCTTTGAACTGCCTTTCTGGTGCCTGTGAGGCTCACCTGAGTTACTACTGAGGGCATGACCACCACAGCAGATACCTCCATTGGCAGCCCTTGCCTCTTCTCTCCCTGGGACTAGTCTTTGGCTAAATCATTTTTCTATCCTTGAAGCTCTGGCCTATGTCCTTTTCTCTCTATTCAACTAGCTACAACCCTAGTTGGGGCCTAGAAATCGCCCCCTGCCCAGCTGGTCTCCCTGATGCAATTTTCTTCTCTCTCTAATCCATCCTCCACACAACTGCTACAAAAAGTGGAATTCCTAAAGCACAGGTGGGACCCAGTTATTTCCAAGCTCAATGCGCTCCAATGAACCTCTTAACTCGAGGCCTCTGCTTGGCCTTGAAGGTCTTTTAAAACCCAGCTACAATCTACCTTTCCAGTGTAATACACAGAACCCTTCAGCAATATTCATTAGTCTAGTCAAACCGAGCTAACTGTTCCTCACAAAGGACTGGTGAGCGCAGGGATGCGAAACCTGCAGTCTTGAGGGTACATGTGGCCCTCTAAGTCCTCAAGTTTGGCCCTTTGACTGAATCCAAACTTCACAGAACAAATCCCCTTAATAAAAGGATTCAGTGAAGGAGGACTTTGAGGACCTTGAGGCTGCAGTTTCCCCACCCCTAGCTAGTTATTTCTGGTCTCTGAGGGGTGGAGAGTAGCTCCCAAACTTGGAATGCATTGCATTCTAACCTCCGTCTTCAAGAATCCTTTGTTCGATCATTTCATTCGAGTTGTCTCTGCACGACCGCATTTGGGGTTTTCTTGGTAAAGATACTAGAGTGATTTGTCATTGCCTTTTCCAGCTCATTTGGCTGATAAGGAAACTGAGGCAAACAGGGTTAAGTGATTTGCCCAGCATCACAAAGCTAATGTCTGAGGTTAGATTTGAACTCTGGAAGATGAGGCTTCAGGCTCAGCAGACTATTCACTGTGCCATCCAGCTGTGCCCACCCCAAAAGATAGATTTCTTTTAGCCTTTAGGTTGTTGCTACTGTTGTTTAGTTTAGTTATGTCCTACTATTTGTGATTCCATTTTTTAAAGCAAAGGTGTTGGAGTGATTTGCCATTTCCTTCTCCAGCTCATTTTACATATGAGGAAACTGAGGCAAACAGACTGAAGTGACACAGCTAGAAAGTACATGAGGTAAGATTTGAACTTAGGAAGATAAATCTTTTTGATTCCAGGCCTGGCCCTCTACTCATCACACCACCTAATTGCCAGCCAAGAATTCCTTCAAGGCTTAACTCAAACATCATCTACTACATGGGGTCTTTTCTGATCCCCCCAGATAGAGTGCCTTCTCTCCCTTCCCAGTCGCCTTGTATTTATTCTGTGTACAATTAGATGTATGTGTATTTATGTATCTATTTTACATAGAGGCAGTCTGACATCATAGAGGGCCTGTCTTGAAATTCCTTTGCATATTGTGGGCTGTGGGGACCTGAGCAAGTAGAAACCTCTCAGGTCATTCCCAGTTGCTGATCTCCTTTCTCTTACCTTCTCCTTGCCCCAAGGTAGCTTCCTTACAGGCAGGGGTTGTTTTCTGGTGTTTGGAGCGTAACAGGTACTTAACACATACTTCCTGACTGATTTAAAAGAGGGCTTTTAAGCTTCCTTTGGCTGTGTGGAGAAGCTTATGAATCCCTTCTTAGAATATCGGTTTGTTGTCTACATTCGTAATTGAAGGAAATGCTCAAATTCAGGTAGAGGGTACTGATAACAAATATGCAATTTTTGTCCCTTTCCAAGTTCAGGGACCCCTGAATTATATGGGAGCTTGGTGATCACAAAACAACACTTAAAAAAGTATTTGTCCAGTAATGGGAAGGAAGGAGGAGGGAGGGACAGAGAGGGAAGGAGGGAGGGAAAAGAGAGACAGAGACAGAGAGAGACAGAGACACATAAATATTTTTTTCTCTGATCATGCAGATAAAACCATTGATCTGTGTTTGAATACTTTTAATTAATGCTTGACTTGTCATTAATCCAAAAGGCTCATTAGGTAAAGAGGACATTCATAAAGCACCTGCTTGCACACACAAGCATGCCAGTGAACACAAATTCTATTTATGTAGCTATCTGCAGAGTTGGTCTAGTGGCCCACAGAATACCTCTGGGAAGGAATGAAGAATATTGATAGGCCTTGATAGCTCTCAGTGACTCAAAAGGGTCCAGAGTGAGTAGAAGTTCCAAGTTTCATGGGATGATGAAAGTAGTAAAGGCAATTATAGTCCCACTGAATTGATGAACATCTGAACAGCAAAGCATGTTGGTCTAACACTTTCATTTTACTGATGAGGGAACAACATCAGAGAACTTTGCTGCCTATTGTCACATGATTAGTAGGAAGTAAGCCTGTTAAGAGCCCACCTTGAGCCCACGTCTCCTGAATGGTGGCCTGGCATCCAGGACAGACAGCTGGCTTTAGAATCAGGAAGCAGGGGGTTCAGGTCCCACCCCCATATGCCTTACAAATACTGACCGGGTAAATAGGATCACTAAAACTTTTCAGTGGCTTACTGCTAGGCAGTAAGTGGCAAAGCAGGTGCCATACAGTCTTGGTATGTAAGAGCTGACCCCTTTGTTTTACTAAGAAGGAAACTTAAGTGTCTTGTCCAGGTTCCCATCCAAGGTCTCCCAGACACATGCTGCTGGGGGAGGACAAAATCTCGGGATTGGTTAAAACAAAAAAACCCAAACAAACCGATGGTCGGACTAGTGCCCTCCAGGTACTAAATTCACTTTGTTTCTAATATGGAGGTGTGTTGGCTAAATGGAGCCAAGGCCTTAGAAATTGGCCATGAATTCTTCCTCTGTTTTCAGAAATGTATAAAGCCAGATGCGCCGCTCTGATTCTCTGTGGGTTTGTGTGTGTGTTTATGTGCGAGTGTGTGGATATGTGGATGTCGGGAGTTTCCGTTCTGGGCACCCAACAGCGCCAGATGCACGCCATCACACCCCCCGCCCCCCTCTCTCTCTCATCCCCTCCCGCCCTCCTCCTCCCCCCTCCTCCCCCCTCCCCTCTCTAGGCTCCTCGCTTCATTTCCCCCTCCCGCCACTCTCGGCCGGACGCAGAGCGTTCCCCTCCGCCAGCCCTCGGGCTCTCCTCCGCAGCAGCCCCCCTTCCCCTCCGAGGGCTTCCCCCGGTCCACGGCGGCAGGGTGCCGGGGGCCGGGCTCAGAGTCCGCCTCCTGCAGCGACAATGAGCGGCCACCTGGACAGCCAGAAGAGCGAGGAAGCGAGCAGGTGAGGCGCGGGCGCTCGGGGCACGGGGGGGGGGGCGCAGGGGGCACGCGGGGGGGCGCTCGGGGCACGCGGGGGGGGCGCTCGGGGCACGCGAGGGGGGGACCCGCGGGGGCACGCTGGGAAGCTCGCGGCGGGTCGCCTGCCCCCGGGGCACGAGCGAGATCGGAGGATGGGGCTGGCGTGGCCGCGTGGGGGGGCGCTCTTTGTGTCCGTGGAAGGGGGCGGGCAGCGCGGGGCGCCGTCAGTGCGAGCGGAGAGTGTGACTGCCCTGAGGGGTCGGGGGGGAATGAGGATCCCCGGGGCCGCCCGGCGGGGAGCCCCAGCGCTGCTCACGATCGTCCCCCGGGCTCGGCCTAGGCGCGAGGCGCTGGGGGCAGGGCGCTGGGCATCCTCCCCCTCCGCGCCCTCCTCTTCTCCCTCCTCCTCCTCATCTCCCTCTCATCTCCCTCCTCCTCCTCCACATCTCCCTCCTCCGCCTCATCTCCCTCCTCCGCCTCATCTCCTTCCTCCTCCGCCTCATCTCCCTCCTCCTCCTCCTCATCTCCCTCCTCCTCCTCCTCCTCCACACCTCCCTCCTCCTCCTCCTCATCTCCCTCCTCCCCCCCCCCCCCCCCCCCCCCCCCCC